>BQNB010044219.1:0-45023 GCA_026074375.1 Tanacetum coccineum | reverse complement strand
AGTGCCTTTCATTAGTAGCTTGACTCTATCCCAAATGTCCTTTGCAACCTCTTGATGGTTAACAAGTGCATACACATCGGGTAAAAGACCATGAAGAATGATATTGGTTGCTTGAACATCACAATCATCTTGAAGTTGTTGTGCTTCAGTGAGTTCAGAGTATTTCATAGGTTTAACCTGCCCATTTTCTTCAACAGTTGGGTAAACCAATGGACCATTACCAATAAAATCAAGCATCATCCTACCATGTTTCTTCCCTTTGATGAATAGACGTATACGACTTGCCCATGAATCATACATTGATTTTTCAAGCATTGAAGGACGGTTCTCAGCTCCAACAACAATGATGTGTTCTACTAAAGTAGTCATATTGTTTGAATTGAAAAGAGAAATGATTAAAGAGTGATCGAACAGTGATAAAGGAGGATTTTACAAATCTTCACTAAAACCGAGAAATCCAATTATTTCACGGGATTTTACAAAGTAAGACAAACCGTAGAAAATAAAATCTTTTTGTGATGTATGTAATGTTTTGCTTAGAACGTGACGTTGTAATATTTTGCTTGTAATGTTTCGCTTGGAATATGACGATGTAATGTTTCGCTTGAAATATAAAAATTGGACAGAGTTTCGTCTTACACAACTACGTATTTCGCTTGAACTAACAACCTGTCATAAATCTCTTGCTAACATATTTCACTTACTAACGTATTTCGCTTAAACATATTTTGCTTGACCTAATAAAAATTAAGCAGAGTTTGGTTTCCTAGAAATGAAATAAATCGCTTGAGCTCAACCTGTCATATTTCGCTAACATACATAGTTCGCTTGCATACATATTTCGCTAGCTTTAAAACGTATTTCGCTTGCTTCAAACAAAATGTTTTTTTTCACACAAAAATCACCAAAAACACACCCTTTTGACGTTTTACCTTGATTTTTCTTGCACAACTAGTTATCTTAGGCCTAGATCTTGCTTAAAAACACTAACTTTAAGACTTTTAAACACAAAAATCAAAATCCGGGGGTTAGAATTTTTCTGAAGCGGCACCAAACTAAAAAATAACCAAAACTAACAATCTAAACAAGATATATCGCATACAAGCTTACGATAATCACCCCATGGCGATGGATACCATTGTTAGTAGATATATCAGATCATTTAACTAATTGAAAAAAAGAAAGCTTAGAGAGAGAAAATGGGTTGTAGCACTTAGAGAGAGAAAAGAAAGGAAAATGTATTATGTGTGAACCAAAATGAACAACCCAACCCTCTCCAAGTTGTGGAGAGGGGTATTTATACCATGGCATAGCCGGTCAACCATAAGGTTGTCTTATGTTGACCCGGTTATCTTGGTAAGTTTCCAAATATTGTTGCTACGAGCTATACTATTACATATTGGTAGTGACCGAGTCTTTTCTTGATTTCTAACAAACCCCTAGGATTAGTGTGATTTAGACTAGTGTAAAATTTGATTTAGACTATTGTAAAATTTTGTATATTTGTTTATTATTGTTTGCTTGCTTATTTTGTTTTATTGTTTGTTTGTTTTGTTTGTGTATTTGTTTTGTTTGATTTATTGTTTTCAAAACATTGTTCTGGTCGATAATCTGATACGGCATATTCAGACTAATTGAATACGACGTTTCTAACTTTCTTAACCAATACAGCATATTCTGTTCAACAGATCTATACGGCGTATTCAAGTTCATTGAATACGGTGTATCGATCATTTGATATAAAAGCAGGAACAAAAATTTTCATATTCGAACTTAGAGCTTAAAATTCTATATATGCCTTTTTCCAAACTGGTTCTAATGATGATTTTTTGGTTATTTTCAGTAGCAATGATTAAAGGTAATTAAGGAAGAGTTTGAGAAACTTGGATTGTTCGAGATCAATGAAGATTTGTTCACTTACGATACACAGCTGGGGATGATCTTCAACGAATTTAACAGATTAAGCAGAATTAATGACGACTTGTTTACTTATGAAATTGAAGTTCCTAAACCTACCCCAACCCCATGTGTCCTAACATACCATTGATCCCAACAAACTATGATCTAGGGGAATATAAATGGAAAATAAGTTATGAAGAGTGCTAAAATATTTATGCTGAAGCAGTGATCTTGATTAACAAAAGATTGGTAAGGATTTTTGATGTAATCGTGGAGCAATGGTTAGACCTCAAGTATGGGAATCATAAGAAAATGGATAAAAATATCAAGAAATGGGTGATTGGTACATGGTTAATCAGAAGTTATAAGCGGCAATTCGAAGAATACTTAGAGATTAAGAGACAAAGAGAAACATACGCACGAGAAGTAGATATGGAATACAATCTATCTAACTTGGCTTTTGCTGAATGGCTCGCCTTAAAATTTTACAACCATTTGGAGATGGATTGGTACACCAAGAACGCATTATGGGTGTAGGTCTCAGCCCTAGATAGATCTTTTAAGCCTGTGAAGGATATAGAGCACTAATGTAATCAAAAGTAACTCTGTGAGAGACTCTAACAAAACAATCTATTGTTCACGCGGAAAATAAACAATAGTGCTAAAGAAGAATTACTAAAACAATACTCTGATCCTCTATGGATCTTTTCTATTAATCGTGAAACTATTTCTTGATTGTTCAATCGTCTGTCTAACCTCAACCGTGTGGTTTCATTTATAGATATGAAACCCTAAACTAATTCTCCTAGAATTACGTTTACATGAGTCTATCTATTACTTCTCATGTCTATCCATACTAGAACTTATCCCAGAGTCACTACGTTAATCTACCAGGACTAATTTGTTCTACCAGTAGGAACAATATAACCAGCAGGAACTATATACCTGCTAGTAGGAACTTTAATACTAACAGTAGCAATTACTCTACCAATAGGAACTACATACCTACCAGTAGGAACTAATAAATACAACTATACCTAACACAATCTGTTTACGAATTTCTTCTTGTATGTTCATCTGAATCACCTACAAGGTATAAACCAAGCAATTCAAAGGTATAAGAAATTAAGAATGCATATCTGAAAAGAGGCCAAGACCGGGTGAAAAAAGCTTGGAAAAGAGAACCGGTAGGGTTGACCCACAAATTTTCTAGGCATATTTCTTATGTTAATGGGCTCGCTGTGATTACAAAAGCAATATCATTACAAGCATAGTATTCTAATATTCTGAGTAAAATGGTATAGAAGATCCTATGCATTGAAAATAGACTTTGGCCAACTTTCATCAATTCAACCCATATGACCCCTGGTTTGCGCTAAAACAAAACCCAAAGACATAGGAGAAACGTATGCAGCAATGCAAGTTAAAGGTAGCGAGTCCTAATAAAGTTTATATAGCAACAAATAAGTAGAGTTATAATACAAACATATAATGTTAACGTTTGTAGTCATAGAAATCTATAGCAAAACGCAGAATGAACAATAATTATGTTTACGAAAAAAGCAGGTTATACGAGTTTATAACAATCTAACTTTTAAAGCAAATAATGTACCAACCCATTTATGTCGAACTAGTTGAACAACACCTCAACTTCCTTTTCCAATGACTTTGATGGTTTACAAAAAATATTTTATGCTAAGGCCATACAGAGTACATTTCTTAACCTTGACTCTCCTATTGCTTACAAAATTGACTTCCTGGCATCCACTGCAATTCAAAATGCCTAGTACCCTCAATATCACTTTCTCCACATTGAACTTGATGAGTTCATAAAAATTGCACTTAGCATGGCATAAAGACTAATATACATTTTTGTTTACAAAGATCGCTTAAATTTGGTGGTAGCATACCTCATCAGTCAGTCTCGCGCCACAATGAAAACCAAGCATTAACGACAGCGTCCATCTCACCTAAACTTAATGACCTCTTTTCACCCCAAGGTTGCTGTATGCACCATAATAAATAAATAAAATTGTTATATTACAAATTAGGATTTGGTATAAAAAAGAAAATTAAAAGATTTCTTTACAAGCTAAGTACTTACTATATTCGGGAAATCGTCATGTTGATATTTTAGCACAAAATCAAGCACCCACTTCATGACATAGAATCCATACTCCTAATCCTCTTCTTGCAAATTTACAATAGGAAGCTCCCAACTCAAATGCCCAACAACCCTAGAAAAAGAGAAAATAAGCAAAAATTTGTGTTAACAATTATAAAAACATAAGTGAATTTGTTAACAATAATGAGAAGAACATGATGAAGACTATATATATGTGCAACAATTTGTTATAAAGCAGGTAACTTTAAAAGCAATTTAAAGATAAAGATGGTACCATCTTACTTCTGTAGGTACGATGCCACAAAAAAATCATAACCCCTTAATGCTTCTGTCAAGTAAATGATGACATCAATGTCCGTGTCTATATGGGTATCTACCATGATCGCTTCCGGGACCAAGAAACCAGTCCTATTATTTTGATTTGGTAAGGTTGCCTTGAGAAGATAAAGTGACCTGATTAAACACATTTACAAGCTTTTTTGATAAAACATATAGAAGCTATGACATATAGAAATCAAACCACAACAACTAAACTTAGTAACACATAAACCAAATATAAAACAAACCCAAACACCGTTGCTGGAACAATATCCAAACACCCCATTACTGTTTAACAATCTTAAGGTCACCATTTTTCTTAATAGTTAGTTTAACTTATGATTACATTTACTAGAATATGTTAGTTCAACAATAGCAAAAGAACACTATCAGCAATAGCAAAAGAACACTATCAGCAATGACTGAACTACCATCATTGTTGATGCTGAATAAAATAAGCTGATGATGTTACTGGTGTCCTCAGCTCGAATCAAGAAAAGAGTGATGCAAGAGAATTTAATAAACATACCTTGAGAAAAGAGTGAGAACGTTAGTCCCTAGTTTCTCGTATCAGAAATTACTTTCTTACCGGCATAATTTATTTCCAGTAATGCGTCTTTGTGTGCGCCAACAAGTTCTATGATGTCAGTTCCCGAGTTTAAGATATTGTCATATGTTCCAAATTGAGCAATTCTTCCATCCTTTAAAACCTGGCGGGTAACCATTTTATTCAGATAGGTACATTAATGGACATTGCAAAGAATGTAAAGAAAGACTACTTCAAAAGCTTACCACGATGAGCATCAGGTAAAAACTCAACCTGATGCGTGACATAAATCAGTGTTTTTGATTTAACGAAGCCCAGCATACATTCCTGTGGATAGAATATCTTAACTATTTAAATTCAAAACGACTAGTTATAAGTTTAACCAACTTTGGGTAACAACTTATATTAGGACGGAATCATGAATAACGCCCATTATAATTTAAAATTTTTTATAGTATAACACAACTAGAAAAATTAACACATATAGTTCTGTTTTTTTGTTAGTATATAATGAAGCACATAACCTGTTAATTATATGCACCATGGGAAACAGCTAGATGGATTAAAAATAGAAAAGAGATGTTAACTCACTTTGAAGATATGGCTTCCTATATGAGCATCAGCACTGAATGGATCATCGAACAGATAAATATCAGCATCTTGATACAGAGCACGTGCTATCTGTATTCTATGTTTCTGACCATCGCTTTAGATTTATTCACCTCTCACCTATAACTGTTTGATCACCAAATGATAGAACTTCAAGGTCTTTCTTCAAATCACATGCTTCAAGTACCTTATTGTACCTTTTTATATCTATCTCCTTACAGAATAAGCCACAAAAAATGAGCTTATGAAACATAAGCCGAAAACCAAATAAGTCATAAGCCCGGTATATAAGTCGAAACAAACACCCTATATTAGTTAATCCACTTAGTAAGCAAAACTAATACTTGTACTCAACAACCTAGTTACTCAATCAATTATACCAATATAAATTGGTCAAGCATTTTATCAAACAGTTGGTATACCAATATAAACTGGTCAAGCATTTTATACATCCTGCCTTTCATTAATAATAATATAAATAAATGAAACAAACGAAGGATACCTGAGTAACATCATCTGCGATGTTAAGATCGTCTCCTCCTTCATCATCAGGGTTGACTTGTTGTTGAGATTGTTGTTTAGAAACAGATTTACGACGCACCATGTCCACTTCTCTCGTTGTGCTGAGTCACTAGATCTATTTTGTGGAAATGGTTTGGGTTTGTTTAGTAAGAGTGGTCAGGGCTGTGGTGTGTGATTTTGGGGCTGTGGTTTGGAAATGGTTAGGGTTTGTTTTGTGTATAAAGATTTGGTGAATTTTGGTGTAAGCGGCAAGTGTTTAAAATTTTAGTGTAAGCGGCAAATGAAATGTTGTATCCCGCTCAAAATATTCTAGTGAAATAGATCGGGTTTTTATAAAAACACCGCTCTATCTAAATCAAAATGTGAATATAGCTATTACGGGTGGGTGTTTCTGAAGTTTAAATACATCGGGTTTTTAGTGATAACCGTTCTAATTATTTTTAAACTTAAATAGATCGGTTTTTTGAATAATAACCGATTTTTTTATTAAACTTCCCCTCCTTTCCGTTTATATAGATCGGGTTTTTAGAAAACTGCATTATATGAAGTGATCTATACAAGCTATTGTGTAGCCGTGGAAGTCTAGCCATAGGCATTGGTAATGGCTACAAACAATGCTTTTGGGTTGTTCAAACGATAGATTTTGAAACTTAGGTGACCAGATTAGATTCTAAAATGACACTAGTGGTCATTTTTTCACAACTAACCTCATGCAAACATAGCCAATGATTCAAGACAATCCAAAAAAGAATAATCAACAGAAATCAAAATATTAAACAAGAATCGTATATTTATGATATGATACTAAAGAACTACTCCTCATCTGGAGCTTGATCCTTTATATAAAACGAAAAAAACCAAGCCCTCAATATAACAACATATCATTCATATATCGAATGATAATTAAAAAAAATTGAGGGAGAGGAATTAATTAACTCACACATTTACTACTTAATTAAAGTATACTTTTTTTTTTGCAACAAACCACTAATTAAGTACCAATTGATTACCCTCCAATTCCACTTGTTGCAAGTAGGAATCTCGGCTTTAAGTCTCTCGTACCTTTTTTCTTCGATCGCAATAGTGACCTATCAGTTTTAACTTGTTTATTTTTACATGGCAAGAGTCAGAATACTTAATTTCATGGGTTAAATATGTCAACTTAGTTACCAATAGCCACGAAAGATTCGGGACTATATGGTGTACTAAGTAACATTTTCTAACCCGTGTCAAAAGTATATCGACCCGCCAGTAATTTTGTAAAGTATTAAGGTAGAAAACTATTACAGTCAATTTTCCTTTTTAACCACTCGCAGCTGAAACATCATGATCCAAATCCAAATCCAATCTATGTACCCAATTGACCCGAAGTTGGCTATTTGTTCAATCAATCTCATTTACATTTAAAATCGCCTAGAAGAACCACCAAACATTTGATCGAGAAGGACAACTAGAGCCATCGCGACCGTTGAGTCAATTTCGGGCTGCACAACCAAACGAAACACATCTCCACCAAACGCAACACCTCCAACAGCTTCCTTACGTTTGATTTCAGCCACACGCCTTCTTTTGTCGTCGTACACAACACAAGATCTTTGCCCGTACGAGCCTTCAATCTCGTACGCGATGTTTTTTTTATTGTTGTTTCTTGGTGATCCTGTGTTGCTCACGTGTGCTAGTGATTTTGCCTTTAGGAAATTCACTTGTTTGGTTACTGAAAAACGTGGATTCGACGTTGTTTCTCCGTTGTATACGAGCCAACTGTCTGTTAAGCTCAATCTCTGTAGATCAAATTAACAAGTCTTATTAGAATCCATATATATCATAGTAAAAAAAAAAAGAGATAAATGTGTGAGGTATATATTGTGAGATAGTTAGTTGTCGTTAAAAAAGAAGAAAAAAAAGTTGGTTAATTGTGAAACTGGTTAAATTTTCATGCAAGTCGTGTTTTATTCTACAACTTTTGGCCAAGTTAAATTTTCATGCAAATTTATCAATAAGTTGGTTAAATTTCCATGCAAGTTTTCGTTAAACATAGAGATGTATGATTTACCTTGCGGCGAATGGTGATAAGAGAATGACCGAACGAATCCATTAGAACAACCTCGGCTTTATTGCCAGCAGCATAATTATCAACTCGAAATACTAGATTGCCTTTGGTATCATAAACGGTAAATCCATCACAATTGAAAAGCAACGATTTCTTCCAAACAGTAAGAACGACTGGACTCCTGCCAGCAGTAGAGGATTCTGGCAGGAACCGATGTCGTTCTGGAGCAACTAGAGAAGGAATAACAGCTTTTGGGTATACTTTTGTCATCTCACAGTTTTTATTTGTTTGTGTAAGAGTTGTGAATATGTGTTTTTTTGTGTGTTTTGTGTGTTGTGTTAATGCTAAGGATATATCAAGTGGTGTGGAGGTGTTTTTATACTCTTGATTTGCATGTTCTTTGAAATTACGAAAATACCCTCGACATAATTAAAATATGCTAGGAAAATGATGTTAACGTATGAGGAAATGTGTTGTGATAATAATGTCAAACGCGTGTTTGCCACTTATATTACACCAATCTTTATGATCAAATTACGGATTACATAAAAAAAAGTAATTATTACTCTTTCCGTCCCATTTTTATTGTCCACGTTTCCTTTTTAGGATGTCCCAATTTAATTGTCCACTACTAAAACTGGATAGGGAAGTTTAATCAAGTTTACTATATTACCCTTGCTTGAAATAATTATTACAAACTCTAAAGAAGAATTTAATTAATTAGCTAAGGGTAAAACTGTCATTATGTCAAAAAGTAAGAAAAAGAAAATAATAATAAATGCATTTTTCTTAAACTGTGTGTTTTTTGTCGGAAGACAATAATTTTGGGAAGGAGGGAGTAGATGTTTACAAGTCAAATGATGATGATTAATAACAAGTTAAACATTAGAAACTTGTAATAAAATATTAGGCAACTTAATAATGTTTATATTTTTTGTAAGAGATTTTTCTACTTCAATTCTACTGCCACATTAAAAATGTATATTTATTTATTTATTTTAGGTTTTTTGTTTTATGGGGCCATTTTAAGCATATATGCATGTGAGATTCTGACTTGTGTATATATACCATTTGTAAAAATATCAACCGTTTGATTTTTGATTTTTCATATACAAACAAATAATAAAGTGTGAAATACATTTTTTTAACTAACTCTAAATAATATGCGATTTAAGTTCATTTGGATACCAAACATTTTGTGAATAACGGAGGGACTCATCTCCGCCCTCTATCTTCATCTCATCTAATTGATGAGATTAAATCCCCAATTTACACTGTCTGGGTATTTTGATCATTTAACGTCTAATATATAAATCTCTTTTTCTTATTAACCACTCATTTAACACATACATAACGTGTTTTTTTTCTCTCTCTCTACACCAACAGATGATGTTCTTTTTCTCTCTCTACACGAACAATTAATCCCATCAGGTGTGCAAACAACAGATCGAAATCGTTTGATCTTTAGTCTTTAAATATTTATAAACACGAACAACTAATCACGATCCGATCTTCGATCGATCCATCAGCTTCTTCTTCATTTGATTAACATCAGGTTAGAGCTCATAATATCTTTTTTTTTTTTAGCTTATTTGATTTGAAGAAGCTTGTTAATGTATCATCATTTAAATTATAAGCTTATTATTCAGCTTATTTTGATCGAATATCATAATTATATGTTATTAGTGATAAGCTAATTTATTTAGATCCTTTTTGTGAATAAGTTTATGTATTATCACCATTTGAATTTATGTTGCTAAGTTATAAGCTAGCTTATTAGCTTATTTTGATGATTTATAAGCTATATTATTTAGCTTATTTATGTTGCTAGTGTTAATAAGCTTTGTTATTAGCTATTTTTATGTTTTGAATAAAGATGTTATAGATTAATTTGTTGATATAGCTGGAAATCAAGGGGTTATAGCTTTTCAGTTAGCAATAAGCAATTTTACAATTGTTTGTTGTGTAATCTGTTTGATATATCATTATGATTATGTTTCGTCGTTATATATTTATATGATTTTGCTTTTTCATATGTATGTGGCATGTGATTATCATATATGATATTTTATTTTTTTCAGGTGACGGTTTATTTATTCTTTTATTTTTCAGAGATTGAAATGTGCACATGTATGTTTAAGGATCAAGCTAAAGTCGTGGTGGCCAGGAGGAAGTTCAAGAAAAAATAGATTTGGTTGAAAATGTTTTTTAATTAAAAAAAAAAAAAAATAAAAAAAAGAAAGAATTGATTGAAGAAGAAGAATTGATTAAGAAGAACAATAGTTTAGATAATAAAAAAGGTTTTTGTTTAATCATGAAATCAGTAGACTTTTTGTTTTTGTGTCTTTTGATTATGAATAAGTTTTTATCATATATGATACCATATGTATATCATATTTGATTTTACATTAGGCTTACTTTCTATTTGAAGTATCATGTATGATATTGTTAAAAAGTACTCTTTTATATTTTGTGAACCAAGTGTTGGATCTTTTGTTTTTACATGGGTTTACCCGTTACATATATTATACATGATAACATATTTGATTTTACATTGAGTTTCTTTCTATTTGGAGTATCATATATGATATCATATGTGTATCATATTTGATTTTAGATTAGGTTTCTTTCTATTTTGGAGTATCATGTATGATAATGTTAGAAAGGTATTTTATTTTGTGAATAAATGATGTTTTATTTATTTTAACTCCTGTATATCATATATGATATACTGGTATTACATTTTAGCTTGTTTTGAAATGCCAAAAATACACAAGTGATTATTTATTTGTTCAATAAGAAATCCAACAAGACAAGACATTTAACCAAAAGATACATCTGTATTCATTTCAGAATAAAATACAACGAATTAGTAGCATTACATTGTTAAACCATGATCAACGAATTAGTAGCATTACATTGTTTTACCATGTTCAACAAGTTAGATCCTCAAAATGTGGTACATACTACGGTACCACCAACAACTTGTCAACCTACACTACTTGATTACCTACCAATAACTTGTCCTTCTTTGCAAACGCATGTGCCTCGTCGCTCATCTTCTCGCTGTGGATGTTTATGTCATATGTCAAGATCTTTGTTAGAAACCTCAGCCCTATCTTGTGTATTTCCATTTCTTGTGCAAAATGCATTAAAAACAGCTTTTTCTACACAAATAAAAAGATTTGATTTTAGTTTCAAGCAAATTATCATATATGATATATTATAGCGTTAAAGAAGTTGACTTTCAAGCAGATTATCATATATGATATTATACACACAACTAACTTTTAATTACTCACCAGGAGATTTGTATTTTAGTTTCAAGCACATTATCATATATGATAAATTTTAATGTTAAAGAATTTGACTTTCAAGCAGATTATCATATATGATATTATACACAAAACTAACTTTTAATTACTCACAGGCGATCACAAACTCTTTGTAATTTATTTTCAAGCACATTATCATATATGATATATTACAAATGCTTAAAACCTAATTTATATCATATATTACATAAGTTTTTACACTTTGTTCAAGCAACTTATCATATATGATTTTTCACTAACAGGTCATACTATATCTGTTCAACGTAGATTAAGCCACAAAACCTAAAAATTCATAAAAATAAGTTAATAAGTTAGCTTATAATTCAGCATAATAAATTCAGATGATGATAATTCATAAGCTTATTCACATCAATCACCTAATAAGTTAACTTATCATTCAACACGATAAATTCACATAATTCGTCAAATAAGCTATAAAAAGATAAGCTGAATTATAAGCTTATTCACATCAATAAGCTAAAAAAAGATAAATAAAAACAGATCGGATGAACTTTTACCTGATGAAGGAGATACTCGATTTAAGGAGGAGATGATTGATCGATAGATGTTCGTGATGATAGATTCAGATCTAATGTGTTTGTGTGTGTTTTTAATGTGTGTTTTGATCGTTGTAGTGTGTGTGTTTGAAACTGAGATGACTGCGTGAATAATGATCGGTGGTTGGAGGTGTGGGTAGTTGTAGGGGGTTAAATGACCAACATACTCCTCCGCTTTTTTTTTTCGTTTATAAATAGGTTTTAATCTCAGCCTCTGGATCTTTTTGGATGGATGGGTGAGATTGGTCCCCCAATATCCAAGAAAATGAGGGTTTCTAATATAACCTCCCTCATAATATGCAGACTTTGCAATTGCGATAGTAGAAATATTTTGCTATCCCCGTAATAAAACAAGATGATGAAACTTATAGAATATATTCATTTAACTTAACCACATTGACATTTTGCAAACAATGAAACATTTGAACTATTGAAGTAAACTCTCCTAAGAAATAGATTTTGCATAAATATGATTTCAAAAGATGATTAGATATTAAACATTTCAAATAATTTGGCAAAGCATAAATATTCATGGAAACCATTATTGTGAGAAAACATGAATATATCAAGAATCTGCTTTATTACACCTCCTGTTTTTTTTTATAATTTAATTTATATTATAAAATAAAAATTAAAATTTTAATAAATAAAAAATATTAAAAGACAAAAATAAAAAAATAAAAAAACGATAAAAAGTGGTCTTGCCATACTTACAATGAGTATTAAAATCCATTATGTGTACAAATAACACCTCTCTAAAAATATATTCTATTCGTATCATGATTAGGGGTGTCAAATGGGTCAACCCGACCCGACCCGAATCCGACCCGAACCCGATAAGGTCTTATAGGGTCGGGTTGATTCGGGTCAAACTTAGCTTATCGGGTTTATCGGGTCAACCCGATAAACCCGATAGCCTTATAGGGTCGGGTTAGGGTCTTAATTAATTTGTTATCGGGTTATCGGGTTATCGGGATGACCCGATAAACTCGATAAGCTTAGAAAAACCATTAAAAGTCTGTAACTTTTCAATTGAATCTCTTTTGCGATGGTCTATTACTTAGTCACAGTTCACATTTTTTTATAAGTAAAGCTTGCCACATTTATAAATTGCATCTTTTGTTTTGGTTCTAGTGCACCATGGTTTGCATCACTT
The DNA here is from genome assembly GCA_026074375.1 of Tanacetum coccineum. Classification (NCBI taxonomy): domain Eukaryota; kingdom Viridiplantae; phylum Streptophyta; class Magnoliopsida; order Asterales; family Asteraceae; genus Tanacetum; species Tanacetum coccineum. The sequence continues at coordinate 31,905 of BQNB010044219.1, read as the reverse complement.
ACTATTCTCAGTTTCATACTTCTGCTTCTACTTGAGGCAAATAACATGCCTACTGCCTACAACATTAAATACCAATTCGTAATATACATATGTTGTTCGTAATATATTGGGCAAAAGGAGATATTAGTGTTGTTTTTATCTAATATTCAAGTTGATCTCATGTTGTGTAGTATATTTAATAAGAAAAAGAAAATTATGAAATGAGATTAGCATGTAACCCGATAACCCGATAGACCTAACCCGATAACCCGCAACCCGATAGACCCGAACCCGATAGACCCGAAACCTTATAGGGTCGGGTTGCGGGTCAATTTTTATTTTTTCAAAACCCGATAGACCCGACCCGATAAGCCTCCAAACCCGACCCGATAAGCCGTTTGACACCCCTAATCATGATAACACAGCTTTTCTACTTTAGGTTATCAAGAAGAACATTATTGTTTTGATATATTTTTGTTTTGCATTCTGTCTCATAACCGTCTTCGATCAATTAAATTACTAAAGTCGTTATCCAAGTTTTATTTTTATACAATACTTAACTTAAAATATTATAGATTTTTTGAGAGGGGATAACATTGTTTTCTAATAAAATAGCTAGTTTTAGTTGTAGTTTTCTTTGGAAGGAATAATATAAAAAGAATGAAATTTGTGGCTAAAATTGAGTTTGCGGTGATGTTGTAGGGTCCAAGAGAAAAGATATTTCGCGAGTTTGTGGGGCGGCTCTTTGACCTAATAAATTTTCTTTATTCTTTTACCTTTCACTAAGCTACAATAAACCGGTTTTTGCGGTTAAATGGGCTTTAAATCACTCACTACTTAGAGGGCCGGTAATGGTAACGTCCAATCCGGCGTTGAGCTTGGCTTGGGCGTGGTTGGCGTTACCATACCGGCTCCAGACGTTGGTACCGGCGTTGTCATACTAACGCTGGCAACGCCTCATTTTCTTTTTTTTCGAATTAAAAAGTGGGTTTGTTTGTTTTTGGTGTGTGTGTGTGTGTTTTTCACTCTGTGTGTGTGCACAATGGGTGTGAATGAGTGTGGAGGAAGAAGATGATATATTATGGGTACGTTTGGCAAAATAGGCTGGGGCTGAGGCTGGGGCTGGAGCTGGAGCTGGGGCTAGGGTTTATATTATAAGCCGAAATTAAAATTTGTATTTTTGTCAACTTGTTTGGCAAATGGGCTGGGGCGGGGATTTCTTAATTTTAATTATTTTATTTTTAATTTTAATTTTTTTATATATTATATTAATATATAAAATTGTTTTATTTTAATTCAAAATTTATCTTAATATTATAAAATTATTATATATCAATTATTATTATAAATATATATTTATTTATAAAATTCTTAAGATTTATATTTTTATTTTTATATATAATATTTTATTTTTTTATATTAAATTAATTTATTAATATTTTTTTTTATTTTTTTTTATATTATTATACTATTTTTTTAAATTAATATTTTACTATTTTTAATTTTTTTATATTTTTTTTATTAATTAATGTTTATATTTATCTATTTTTATTTTTATTTATATATTTTTTTTTTTAAGAGAAAAGATATTTCGCGAGTTTGTGGGGCGGCTCTTTGACCTAATAAATTTTCTTTATTCTTTTACCTTTCACTAAGCTACAATAAACCGGTTTTTGCGGTTAAATGGGCTTTAAGTCACTCGCTACTTAGAGGGCTGGTAATGGTAACGTCCAATCCGGCGTTGAGCTTACGTGGCTTCGGCGTGGTTGGCGTTACCATACCGGCTCCAGGCGTTGGTACCGGCGTTGTCATACTAACGCTGGCAACGCCTCATTTTCTTTTTTTTCGAATTAAAAAGTGGGTTTGTTTGTTTTTGGTGTGTGTGTGTGTGTTTTTCACTCTGTGTGTGTGCACAATGGGTGTGAATGAGTGTGGAGGAAGAAGATGATATATTATGGGTACGTTTGGCAAAATAGGCTGGGGCTGAGGCTGGGGCTGGAGCTGGAGCTGGGGCTAGGGTTTATATTATAAGCCGAAATTAAAATTTGTATTTTTGTAAACTTGTTTGGTAAATGGGCTGGGGCTGGGACTTATTATTGCAAAATTACTAAAAAGGACATAATTAAATGAGTTTTATTGTATATGTTAGATATTTTTGTGGGTAAATATGTAATTTATGGTTCATAAGCCTCGGGCTAATGTTTTTAGCCCCTTTTATGGGGCTGGGGCTTATAGAGGCTTATGACTTCATAAGCCCGCTTGACAAACAGGGCTTATTTTATAAGTCGGTTTATTTTAAAAGCCCAAGCCCCAATAAGCCTCTATAAGCCCTTTCCCAAACACACCCTTAAGTTGCACAAGTAAAAAAAAAAGTTATTTTAATTTTTTTAACTTTTAATAAAAATGTTATTTTATATTTTAATTTGAGAATTAAAAATAAATTGTTTGAATAAATAGAAAAGAACAAAAAATGTGGGTCCCAAAAAATGGTGTTATGATTACAGGGGTATTTTGGTGTGTTGGTGTTATGGTGTTAAAGCTGATGTGGCGCTGATGTGTCGGTGTTCATGGTGTTATGGTACCTAGCGCTCTTCCTCTCTTTGTTTCAAAATCATTGTTCACTATTTTATTTTGAGTTTTCTTAAAATAATTGTTTACTTCTAAAAATAAATAAAGAATTTAGGTTGAATTTACCATATTACTCTCACTTGAGATTATTATTACAAACATGTATTGAGATCGATTCTATCCTTTGTCCCATTTGTGATAGGGGGGTTGAATCTACGAGACATATATTTTTTAGTTGTTGTTTAGTTAGACAAATTACGCGCAAAATTTGTTCTTGGTGGGATATCGAATATTCGGACGTTAACTTCTTCACTGAATGGATCAACTGGATGGCCTATTTACGTCTTCAGTCTAAAGTTAAGATGATGATCCAAGGTGTCTTTTTTGTGGTTTGGTGGCTTGTGTGGTCTTATCGAAACAAACTTCTATTCGAGGAGAAGAAACCTTCAAAGACGATTATTTTTGATGATGTTGTTTCCATATCTTTTTATTGGTGTAAGTCTAGATGTAATGCATCGTTCAGTTGGAATGATTGGCTTAAAAACCCTTCTTTGATTTCTCTGTAATTCTAGCTCCTTGCTAGTTTCTTAATAAAATCCGCTGTTCAAAAAAAAAAATTAGTTAAAGGTAAAAATATCATTCTGCAAAAAGTAAGAAAGAGAAAACTGTAATAATGATGTTTTTTTAAACAGTGTGTTTTTTGTCTATAAATAATAATTTTGAGACGAAGATAGTATTTTCGAAAAACTTATGGGTTGTAATTATTAGAGTTCTTGTAATAATATTTCAATTCAACCATCACAAAATAGTCTAATGATAAAAGTTTTCAGATCCAGCTTCGCTAGTCATATATTAGAAGTTGACGGAGAAAAAAGTTAGAACGATTACAAAAATACACTCAGAGACGGACTCAAGATTTTTAAGAGGGTGTTGCACAAAAAAATTATTGGGCTAACTTAAGTTACACCGTAAGAAATGAAAGTAGCAAAAAAAATATTGAGGGTTACACATATAAGAAAAACGACAGTTTTGAAAATTTGTTGCACTTAGTGACCTAAAATCGGGTGTAGCCCGTGCCACACCTGACATCCATGTAGGTCCATCCATAAATTCATTAGTTAGATCATGTACATCTGAGTCGAAGAGTCATCTTCCTTAATTTACTTATATGGTCAAAGACTCATATACATCTGAGTTGAAGACTCATCTTCCTTAATGTACATCTGAGTCGAAGACTCGTCCCCTCACAAACTAGGCGGAAGAGAAATAGGTTTAGTAACACTTAAAAAAAAAAATACATACCACTCTTACATTTTGCTACAGTCTGTCTGTAGTAACGATTCTTAGCTAATAAAGGCTCATACTGAATTAGGCGGTTTAGTCTTTTAGTTTTTTGTTTTTGTATTTACGTTTGTTTATTGAATCTGATTAACATAATTTTTATATTTATCTTAAATCAGAAAGAAAATAAAAATTATACTAACCAGATTCAACCAAAACTGAAATAAAAACATAAAATCTTAACATGGACCTATTGGCCTTAATTTATCACCTAACGCCTACGGCCATTTGCTAATATCTAAATCCGCCTCTAAATGCATGTTTTAGTGTTTGCATTTTATAACAAATTCAAATATATGAATTTTGTTGTACATGATTTCTATCTTTTTTATCTTGTTCACCAACTTGGCAACTTGGTACTATAATGTACGTGTAGTACTAGCTCCTATGTCAGATTTCCACTTTAACTATTCGTTACATTACATGTATAACCAAATATGAGTTGAAAGCATTACAATTGCTTGGCCAAAAAATAGTAACAATTTGATTCTTGGTAGTAGCCCATGAACATTATTGCAATGAATTCCTTTTTATATCCTAATTACAAACCCGTTTGTGTTCTTCTTCTTTAAAAGGTATAAATCAATCAGGAAACCCTCAGGTTTATCTTGTTAGTAAGAGTATGATTTGTCTACATTTAACTTCCTCCGTATCGTGCTTCGGCGGGATTGGATTTGTTGTTGTTGTTGTTGTAGAAAACCCTGATCTCGTATGTTTTTTTTTCGACTGTCCCTTCTCGAAAGACTTAGCCCTAATCAATGAGCATATGTTCTACTGGACTTTAGCAAGGAGTGAGATTAAACCCATGGCATATTTTTTTCGTAAGCCTTTTTTTACCGGTTAACTGAACGTTTACGGTAAAGTCCCGTTTGCATTCTTATCCATAAAAAGGAGTTAAATAGTGATTAAAGTATTGGATAGTTGGTCTCTATTGTCAAATCCACCACAAGTTGACGATAACTCTTGATGTAATTTTAAGGTTATTATTCCATTAATGCATGATGTTGATATATGAAGTTGATATCCACTCACCACAATAATATGCATAATTATTTCATCTCTATTTTCATTCGTAAATGCATGCCTACATCATTAGCCAGCGACTTTGTTTATTTTGCCTTTTTACTACCTAAAAAACTTTACTTTTACCTACCCACTGGATCATCCTTTTCATGTTACTATATAACAAACTTTTGTGTGTAATAAATTATTATTTTTCTATTAAATTAATAAACTTTTAAATTCATGCTTTTATGTGTACCATGTGACCGGCTAGCAGATTAACCAGTCACAGGGTATAATAAAAGCACGAATTAAAAAGTTTGTTGATTTAATAGGAAAAAGAATCAGTACACACAATAATAAAAAAATGACAAGTATGATACATTTTTATGTTGTTAATACAATGACTAGTAGTTTAATACTCCCTCCGTCCCATATTAAGTGTCTATTTTTGACTTTTAAAAGTCTTTTTTCTTCAACTTTGACCTTAATTATTTCTTCTTATGTTATATGATACTCAATGCAAAATATATGAATGGATAGAGTTTCAAATGTATTTTTCATTGGTATAATTTTCAGTAAGCATTATATAACATAAAGAAAAATATTTACGGTCAAAGTTTATGAAAAAAGAATTCAAAAAGTCAAAAATGAACACTTAATATGGGACGGAGGGAGTAATTGTTTAAGGCTTTCTTTTAATTGGTAACCATGATTTTTAACGGCTTGACGAAATAACTAACGATGTCTGAGTTAACCGCCACACAAACACGAACCGAGTAAAACCTCCCAATACCAAAATTGTCCGATATCTTCAATCCTAGCTGCTCGCATAAACGGTCTAATAGAAACATCGTGTTTTTGCATAATAAGCCCAATCCCCGGTGCTATATGGTAACATAATAACTAGTAGTTTAATTATTGTTTAAGGCTTTCGTTCAATTGGTAACCATGATTTTTAACGTCTTGACAGAATAATTAATTAATGATGTCTGAGTTGACCGCCACACAAATACAAACCAAGTAAAACCCTTCTTTTTTTGAAAAGCTCGGCGGGTAAACATTATCCATTAGAGTAGATTGCTAACTGGTTTGTATGAGTTTCTATAAATAACAAAATCGTCTTATATCTTCGATGATATCTACATAAATTGTAACTGTGGAGACATCCGATCATATCTTTTATGCATGTGATAAAGCTTCTAATGTTTGGCGTCAAATCCGAACTTGATGTGATGTTGGTTTACCGTGTTTCCGCTATAATATGGATTGGATTGGCTGGCTAGAAAACTGGCACGTCCCTAACGACATAAAAGATAGATTATATGTGATTCGTGTTGCTTCGCTTTGGTTTCTTTGGCGTTATCGAAATAATGTTACGTTTAGTTCTCAAACAATGAGGCAACGTGACATTGTCGATAATATCCAGTTAGCTTCGTTTTCTTGGTTAAAATTTAGATGTGTTAAAAACTGTAACTGGTGTGATTGGATTAGTTCTCGTTTGTAACTGTCTCTAGCTTCTTGCTAGAGCTTTGTTTCTAATATAATTAGCTGTTAAAACAATGATATCTACATAAACGGTGTAAGGGAATGTATCTAACGAGAAGAAAAATATATTGAGAAAAATGAGAAATATTTTAAACTGTACATTTCAAATAAGAAGGAGAAATTTAGGAGGAGATGCATGTGTGTTTGTAGATGATCAGAAATGTACGATTATGATTTCTTCTCACCTTTCTTATTTTGATTTTATTTCTCATTTAATTATAATTCAACGCTCTGATAAAAACATCGGGTTTTTGCATAATAAGTCCCTCCTTTGTAAAACCAATATCCAACAATAATTTCAACAAAATTCAGTCTAGAAAATACTCCGTAATATTAAATAGTTTTGAAAATGAAATGTTTCATTTTTTTTCAGTAAACTCTATGAGCCGCTTCGGTGAATTGCTAAAACATTAATATATATGAACCAAGCATCCATATAGTTGATGGTTTAAGAAAGGAATAGACGACATTCCGTTAATAGTATCCGGAATCGAAAGCTTCTTTTTATCATTCGTTCGTTATCATGTCGGGTTTACCGTCCATTGTATATGCTTTAGAGGAGAAAACTATGAACATCTGTACTTTCATATTCCATTTGCTATATCAAAACTATATGTGTGATATTCGATTCTTCTAAATAAAGATTGTCAACCTTGTGAAACAAGTCATTCATTATTTTGTCTTTTTCATGTGTTGTACGATTACGATAATAAACCGAAGCTCGATCGCGGAACGCTAGATCACGGAATAAATCAAGCACAAGTTGCTACCTTCAACGTACCCGTTGAAGAATGAAGAAACAAGAAGAACGAAACACCACAAAGTATAACCGAACGATTATATTGTATTACCACAAAACCTCGATCGGTTACAGGAAAGAATAGAAGATGCGTATGTATTGAGCATCACCCCCTCACCTCCTTTTATAGGGTGAGGGGGTGGATGCCCTAGTCTACACCGACTAGGAATGGGCTTTGGTTCCAGCCCACTCAAACAAACATATAAAGAAAAAGACACTTAGCTACCTTCTACTTATCGTATATATTAACTAGACTCGACACTAATACTAACAATTTCCACCTTAGTGACTAGACTAGTTAATCCCGACACCAAGTATCTTCATGCAATACTTGAACTTCGGACCTGGAACCACCTTTGTAAACGCGTCAGCTGCATTATCCTTCGTGCCTATCTTCGCCACTTCAATCTCTTTAGATTTCACGATCTCCCTGCTGAAGTGATACCTCACGTTGATACGATTTGTCCTCTCATAAAACATTGCATTTCTTGAGAGATGAATTGCACTTTAATTATTTCAATTCACAATCACTGACCTTAGGTTTACTCCCAGCTCGATTAGTAGTCCTTTAAGCCAAATGCTTTCCTTAACAGCTTCCGTAAGCGCCATATACTCCGCCTCTGTAGTAGATAATGCAACAACATGTTGCAGAGTTGCTTTCCAACTCACAACACAGCCATGTACCATAAACACGTACCCGATTATCGACCTACCCTTGTTAGGGTCTTTGGCATAATCTGCATCCACGAAACCGTCAACATCCACGTGCTTCCCTTGATCTCTACCATACACTAGACCTACATCAGCAGTGCCCTTCAAGTACTTCAAAATCCACTTCACTGCCTCCTAGTGGTTTTTACCTGGATTCGCCAAATACCTGCTCACAATGCTAACAGCATACGCAATATCCGGTCTAGTGCACACCATCAAGTACATTAAACTACCTACAGCATTCGCATATGGGACCTTACTCATTCTTTCCACATCCCAGTCATTCGACGGACAATCCTTCAAAGATACCTTGAAGTGTGCTCCCAATGGCACAGAGACCGACTTGCCATTATCCATTCTGTAGTTATTCAGAATTTTCTGCACATATCCCGACTAAGACACCTTCAGGGTTCGGCTACCCCTATCCCTGACAATCTCCATACCAAGTATCTTCCTAGCTGGACCCAGTTCTTTCATATCAAACTCTTTTCGCAGCAGTCCCTTGGTATATTCGATTTCAGACTTGCTTTTACAAGCAATCAACATATCATCTACATACAACAATAGATATATGTACATACCTGGTGCAAACTCTTTGAAGTAAACACAACTATCATAGTTGCTGCGGCTGAACCCATTGCTGATCATATACACATCAAACCATTTGTACCACTGCCTTGGGGACTGCTTAAGACCATAAAGAGATTTCTTCAACAAACATACCTTGTTGCCTGTTCCTTCTTCAAAACCAGGTGGCTGCCTCATATAAATGGTTTCTTCAAGATTACCATGCAAAAATGCCGTCTTCACATCAAGTTGTTCCAACTCGTAATCTTCACAAGCAGTCAATGAGAGAATCACCCTAATAGATGTATGTCGAACCACATGTAAAAATACCTCATTATAGTCAATCCCTGCTCGTTGTATAAACCCCCGAGCTACCACCCTTGCTTTGTATCTTGGTTTCTGAACGCCTTCAATCCCTTCTTTAATCTTATACAACCACTTGCAGCTTATTAGCTTCTGACCAGGTGGTTGATCGACCAGCTCCCAAGTATGATTCTTTTTTAAAGAACTCATATCCTCCTTCATAGCACGAACCCACTCTTCCTTTTCAGATGAATTAATCGCCTCCTAGAATGTGATTGGTTCTTGTGTATCTTCTTCCTCAGCAATAGCAAATGCATAAGCCGCCATATCATCTACCTTAGACCCTGATGGTCTAGACAATGATACATTACCTTCATCCCTATACCTTGCAGGTATAGTAGCTGTTCTTTTTGCTCTATCACGCACCAGAACACAGTTGTCTAGATTTTGTTGTTGAGGCTCTTTATCTTGTTCCTCATCTTCATTCCTTGGATTTTCTCCAGTATGAGGATCCACAGTTGGTTCGACCTTACTGCCTTGAAGTTCCACCTCAAACTTAACTTCCTTCCAAGAATCTGCAGCACCAGCACCCTCGAGAGTATCCTTATACATAAGGCTCTCATTAAACACCACATCCCTACTTATGATTATCTTTGGTTTGACATCATCTAACCCCCATAATCTGTATCCCTTCACACCCTCAGGATACCCCAAGAATATGCATTTTATAACTCTAGGCTTGAGCTTCCCTTGACTCACGTGTGAATAAGCAACGCAACTAAATATCCTCAACATCTCGTAATTCGCCGGATGACCTGACCATAAATCCATAGGTGTCTTTTTCTCCAATGCTGTAGATGGAGACCTATTGATCAAATATGCTGCTGTCACCGTTGCTTCTGCCCAGAACGAATCTGGCAAACCAGACTGAATCAGTAAACTGCTAACCTTGTTTAAGAGCGTCATATTCATTCGTTCAGCTAGACCATTCTGTTGAGGAGTTCCTGCAACTGTCAAATGTCTTGCTATCTCGCTCTCCTTGCACAAGTTATTAAATTCCTGATTACAAAACTCCAAACCGTTATCCGTTTATAGTTTCTTCAGTTTTCTACCTGTCTGGTTTTCCACCAACTGCTTCCACTCCTTGAACTTACTGAACGTCTCATTCTTGTGTCTAAGAAAATGAACCCAAACCCTCCTCGAATAATCATCAACAATCGATAAGAAGTATCGGCAGCCACTCATCGATTCCACCCGAGAAGGACCCAGAGTCCACCAGAGATCCGCATGGACATAGTTATATTCCAATGTCATGTGCTGACCTCGACTAAAACACACCCTAGTCGATTTTCCAAGAACACAATTTTTACAGAATTCGAGCTTACCTAGACCTTTATTCCCAAGCACCTCTCTTTTTTCCAGTTCATGCAAGCCTGCTTCACTAATGTGACCCAGGCGTTTATGCCACACCTGTGCAAGACTTTCCTTTTCTTGTATACCAACACTAGCTTCACCCGATTCAGCCCAGCCATCCAAGGAGTACACACAATTTCCCTTCATAGTTCCTGACAAAACCATCAAAGAACCCTTGATCACCTTTACTCTTCCATTCTGCAACTTCACGGTATAGCCCTCTCGATCCAGAGTGCCCAAAGATATCAAATTTCTCTTCAACTCGGGAATGTAACGCACATTCTCAAGCACAAAACTTGAACCATCTTTCATTTGTACTCTCACCTTCCCTATCCCCATGATGGCACATGCTCTATTATCACCGAGCAAAACCGTACCACCATTGAACTCCTTAAAGTCAAACAAGAAGTCCCTCCTAGGCGTCATGTGAAAGGAGCCACCAGAGTCCATGATCCACTCTAAGAACCTCTCCTCACTCACCGCCATCAACAAGTCACCATTGTCATAACCCTCAGAATGCATACCAGAACCCTGTCCCGCATTCTTCTTGACAAAGCCAGTTGATTTCTTCTTGTTCCTTTTTGGACAGTCTTTCTTTAGGTGATCCTCAGAATAGCATATGTAACACTTCAGTTTATAAGTTCCTTTACCTTTCGACTTCGATCGCGAACTACCACGTCCTTGATTACCCCGATGATCCGACCTTCCCCTTACATATAACCCATCACCATCATCCTTTGCATCTGTCCTCTTTTTCAACTCCCGTGAATTGAGGCTAGACAAGACATCTTCCAAAGTGAGCGACTCTCTTCCATAAAGCAATGTCTCCACAAAGTTATCATATGAAGATGGTAATGACGTAAGTAACATGAGTGCCTGATCTTCGTCATCAATATCAACGTCTATGTTCGCCAAGTCACCAATCAACTTATTAAACTCATCTATATGTTCAGATAATTTCTTACCTGAATGCATATAGAAAGTGAACAGCTTCTTCTTCAAGTACAATTTATTGGCTAAAGACTTTGTCATATACAAAGTTTCTAACTTTAACCAAACACCCGCAGTAGAATCTTCTTTGTTGACTTCCCTCAACACCTTGTTATCCAAGCACAAAAGTAAGGCACTATGTGCTTTCTTGTAGACATCTGTCATCAACGCCGCATTCTTATTAGCGTCCGTCATGGTTTCCGGGAATGGATCTAACGCAGCCTCCCAACCATGTTGAATTAATAGACACCGCATCTTCACACGCGACAACCCGAAGTCATTAGAACCGTCGAAGTTTTCGACGTCAAACTTCGCTATCGACGACATATTTATTAAACCATGTTGCGTAAAAATATACCTTCTTGCAAATCGATTTAATTAGAAACTCTAAACCTAGATCACGAACAAGTAACCAAGTCGATAAACTTGAGACCCAAGTACCTCGACTAAAAACTTGAACCACAAGAAATTTGACGCAACAAGAACCCTTCACTTCGATTGAATTTTACCCAATAGAAGCCTTCGAAACCTTCGTCTTCTTCGTGTGAAAAACCTGCAACTTCCGATAACGATTCGAAAAACCCGAAAACCATTTCTTTGCTCGAACCTCTGAACCAGCCCTCGAACTTCAAGACCACAATAACCGCGGCTCTGATACCACTTGTTGTACGATTACGACAACAAACCAAAGCTCGATCGCGGAACGCTAGATCACGGAATAAATCAAGCACAAGTTGCTACCTTCAACGTACCCGTTGAAGAATGAAGAAACAAGAAGAACAAAACACCACAAAGTATAACCGAACGATTATATTGTATTACCACAAAACCTCGATCGGTTACAGGAAAGAATAGAAGATGTGTATGTATTGAGCATCACCCCCTCACCTCCTTTTATAGGGTGTGGGGGTGGATGCTCTAGTCTACACCGACTAGGAATGGGCTTTGGTTCCAGCCCACTCAAACAAACATATAAAGAAAAAGACACTTAGCTACCTTCTACTTATCGTATATATTAACTAGACTCAACACTAATACTAACATCATGGCAATCTACGTATTATGGGTTCACGTGAAATCTTAGTAAAGAAAAATATGAACAGAAATGATTATGTTAAATCTATAGTAATGTTATCCACCCTTGTAATTTGAGAAAACAATGATATGATAGGTGTACGTGTCAATTTTTTTAGGTTAATACCATGTCAAATGTATTTCATTTATTATTCTTTTGTAATTCTGTTTAGCGAACAATTTTTTTTTCTTTATGACATATTTTTGAATTTCGATCTTTGGGTGCATTGCGTGAACAATTGTGTGAAGCATTTGACCATTTAACCCTCCCCGGCTAATAGAAGTGTAAATTGAAAGGTAAACTCGTTAAACAATATACATAACAGGTCACACGATATACACAAAGATCATAATTCAGACGTGTAGGTTTAAGGTAAAAAACAATTGTTCGCTATACCAAATTATACTGTATAACATTTTTCCAAGTTAAGTAGGAGTCGGTATTGTTGTGAAGCCGCTGGGCCAAGAGGTCGGCTTGAAGGAGTGGATTGGCTTGGGTGCATTATGGAGCCGCGCTTTGAGCCGACACTGTTCCCAAGCCGAGCCGTCACCAGGTGGCTACTAAGTGATTAAAATAATCACTTTGAGTTAGTGGTTTCTCTACTAACCTGCCACTGAACTTCGGGGGTTACTTGGATTTGTGACACATGTTTTCTATTTGTCCAAGTGATTAAGTTTACTTGCATGTTTAACACCTGTTTCTTACCATCCATATTATTAGCTTAAGAATATATATAGAAGGTTTGGTGGTGGATTTTTCATCTTGCCATCCAATTTTCAGCTTCCCATTGACGCATTTCTTTAGGGTAGTTTTAGATTCCATGTATGTATAAACCCATTTTATATGCTTTATCAATGTTGGTGTAGTTTGGAAGTGGTAATTGTGTAATGTGCTTCGAATGTTTGATGTTTTGTTTGTTTTGTGATTAGGGGTCAGAGAAAGTGAAACTAAGTATGTGGTTTAGAAGCTGTAACTATGTAATTTATTTTGATGGTTTGTTTGTTGAAATTTTTTGGTTTTTTATTTGTTTCGAATGTTTGAGGCTTTACTTTTTGCTGCTTTTATTTTTTTGCTGCATTATGTATGTCGTTGTGTTTTAGTCTCATTACTTATTAGGCTTTTGTTTCTTTGTTTGATGGTTTGCAATGGTGTAAACTTATGATGATAACTTATTATACGTGATTAGTTGTCGTTCTTTGCGTTGTTGATCTTTGAGTTTTTATAATGAGATACGAAGGCAATATGAAAAATATGAAAATGAACTGTCTAAACTTATGATGGTAGCTTATTATATGCGGATACTTTGATTTCTTTGAACTGTTGTTGTTTAAGTTTTTATAATGACATGCGGGGTCAATATCATAATATGAAAATGGAGATAATTAAATTTAGTTAGTTGGTGAGCGATTAATGAGAAAGGCTAAAAATATTGGTACACATCTCATACCTAAAGACATGTTTTGAGAAGAGGATTTTGTGACTCAAACGGTGGTGGTCTTTAGAGGTTTTTGATGATGATTTGCGAGAACGAGCCTACATTGAGATTAAAGGTGAGCAAGATTTGTTTATTCTTAATGTATACTATAGTCGCTTTAATCATTGTTTATGGAGTAAGGTGTTGTAATAAGATATTATGGATTTTTTTTGTGTTGGTTTCTCTTATTTGAACGATTCAGTGTCTCTGAAAAAGGGTGTGCGGTGTTTTTTCAACGAGCCATTATAAGGAAACTAACTTTGGGGGTTTAATTAGTGTTGTTTTAAAGGTCATTGAATTTTTTGGGCGTGTTCCTTTTCATATGATCTTTGGAGATTAATGTATATGCAAACCTTTAGTTTTTGCAACTATGTGAATAGTTATATCTGTGGCATAAATCGTTTTATGCATGCGTTTTGCGACCTTATTTTTTGGAGTCTGGATAAGATAGGCTAACGAAAAGTTATTCTTAGGCATGTGTTTCATGCGTAGGAGGCAAGCTTTAAGGATAAGGATTCTTTGGATCAGATATCACATGAATTGTTGTCACACTTTGGGCATGTCCAGCAGTCTTCGAATAACGTCTGTGAAGTCATGTTTCAAATAGTCATTCATTGAATCATAGTCATTGTCCAACCTAGAAAAATATACGCCGAATACGAAAAATGCAGCCAATAAAAATTGTTAACAAAAAATTTACGCGACATAGGTCTTATCAAAAATATTAGTTACGCTTTTTATTTATGCTTAGGTTCTTATTTGCTTCATTATGTAGTTTATATGATAGGGTTTTTATGCTAGACACTTAAGTGATTTGATGATGCATCATGTAATTTGTATGGCCTATCTGTTTGTAGTTAAAGTTGCAAATAAGTTTTTTTATTGAAGTCGTTAGTTGGTTAATAGTAATGTTTTTTAGCATGTTGTTGTTATTGTCCACTATTCTTAATGTTGATTTTTTTGTACTTAACTATGTTTACTATTGACTCTAGAATGCCGCAAAATAATTATGGGAAGGTGAAACATGGGGGACAACAAAGAATCTTATAAGCCAAGGTAAACTGTGTATGGATAGCTCGAGAGGTTCCAAAGGTAGCACCACTTAGCTATTGCTATGCGTTGCTTGATAGAAACGTACAATTGACGAATTTACATGTGCAACAACCATATACACTGCTATTATCTTTATTATGATGTGTAAATATGCACAAGGCAATCGCATCCATGCGAATACAGATGATGACTCTGTTAGGTCCTCAAATTCTATCGGCAAAGTTGGTTCTACCTATAGAATTTTAGTCTTCGGTTGTGAAGCAACCGACAAGTTGCAACAAACTCTTGCGAATGAAATGAGTCTTGGATTTGGAAGATGCGCCATGTTTGAAAACAGGTCAGCATCTAAATTTCTGAACCCCTTCACTATTTTTACGTTGAATAATCAGATTAGCTTCAAGACACCTCATCCAACCTATCAACCTACAATCCAACGTCCTGTTCTACCAAATAATAATCCACGAATATAGTATTCTTATTTTGTAGGCAATTCATATAACTTAAATCTACTTTATGTTGGTAGTTTATATATGTTGTGTTGGATCAGTGACAAAGCTTATTCTTTCTGGAGTTCCCGTAAAGGAACAACCTGTAAGAAGTAAGGTTGGCATCAGAAATTTGGAGTAAGTAATTTCATATACTAAAAAAATTTACGTATAAAATAGGAACACAACTTTTTGTTTACAACTTCTATCAGAGTTGCATGAACAACAAAAATATCATCAGGGTCGCGATGAAGGATGGTATGTTACAAGAGTTTGGTTGGGCTGATGGAGAGTGATGTCATTGTTGTTGCTTGTTCATGTTGGAAAATGCTCATATCATAATGAATAACAATATGGCTAGAAATATGTGAGCTTATAGGGTCACACACTTATACAAAAGGTACCATATATATAACGTATGTATTTTGTATTTACGTTATATATAACCTATGTTTAACGGGATTACGTAATGGGCTAATAATTAACTAAGTAGACTATTTAATTGGATTAGACTAAACTAATATGGGAAGCCCATACTCCCATAGTGGCAGACCATATAAGGGAAAAAGGATTTGGTGGTAAAGTGTAACTTGTGTGTGTTTAATATGGATGGGATTAGGAAATCCCATAACACGATAACTTATCACAAAAGTTTTCTCTCCTCTTCTCCTCTCTTGAAAGTCATGGCCAAACACCCCTAACCATCTAGGGTTTAGATTTTGATCTCCAAGTCTTCTTCCATTAAAGATCAAAACTTATTGACGCTATTCGGGTTATTCCAATAGCATTGAATTGATATATGAGGATGTGATGAGGTGTCATTTTATACACTATTTCGGGGTCATTTAACCCCCTAAATCATGCAAATATGCCCAGATTAGGTGTTAATCGTTTATTTTTAGGTTTTTAGCACATGGATGGCATTTGGAGAAAATATACGTGACTTGGGCTCATTTAGAGAAGAAACGGACAAGATTACATACCTACACCAAATCTCTTGAAGAATTATGCATACAGCGTGTGGCGACGGCGTCGCAGGCCTAAAGTGACGCCGTCGCAATCTATCTGGTGACGGCGCCAGGAAAATGACGACGACGTTAGGACGTGGCCGACTTAAAGAGGATCTAGAATCATCTATGTGGCGACGGCGTCAGGACCTCAAAGCGACGCCGTCACGACGATTTTTCTATATATATTAAACCGAAATTAAGGTTTTAAGTGTATAACTTTGTATAACTTTAGGGAGACAAACCCGAGTCATTCTAGCAGCTTTTAAGGTCGTTTTTAGGGCCTTAAAACCCTATTGTAACTACCTTTAATCCATGTTTTAATCAAGTAAGATTGTTTATCATTAATCATTCAATATGTCTATGTGTTGTTTGATTGATTTATGTTCTTGTTTTATCTATAATATGCTAGACTAAACCCTCCTTTGTATTTACTTATGATTGCATGAAACTTAGGTTGTAGATCCTTTTGATGTTGCTTCTTGTTGATCGATGTGCACGTTAGGCTCTAGAAAACTAGCCATAAGATATTAAATTGACATAGACGTTTAGGGAAACGCGAGTGTGTAGAAAAGATACCATCGGTAACAGTCTTCATACTACCTTACCCCTAATATGGTTGATCCCTCTTAAGATATTTCACATGCATTTAATATACTCGTAGGGGCCTTGTAATAGTCTTCATACTATCTTACTTGTGCGTTGCCCTAACAGAATATTAAATAGACGACGGGTTTATGTAATTCATTCATGACCTAGGAAATACTTACGCTGATCATCACAAGTGTGACAAGGCAACGGATCTTGAAGAAGCAATCTGAGTAGTAGTGCATGATTAGGTAAATACATCTTTTTATCATAAAGTTATCACCAATAGTATAGATTATAAATAGTTTAATTATTAGCTAAATCAAACCAACCTCTCAAACCATTGATTTGCCAGCTTTCTTAAAAAATATAAAAACACAAAAAAATCTTCTCTCAACCCTTTAGAATTTGGTTAGACCGTGTTCGAGCCTTCCTAACCTATTCCCCTAGAGAATGATAACAACCCCTGAGTCTTGCCTATACTACACTATAACGACTAGGTACATTGCCTAGAGGATTGTAAAGCTTCCTGTGAAGTCTTCATAACCCTCACATCAAGTTTTTGGCGTCGTTACGTGGGGAATAGTTAGGTTTCGGTCATTATTTAACTTAGTTCTACTCGCTTGATTCCTATCAAGTGAGAATTTTAATTCCAGTACATTAGCTTTCTCGTAGTCTATCTTTTCTTTGTGTTATTTATTTCGTAATCCATTCTCATCAACCACCATGGGAGACGCGAATCCTATCCGTACTCTTGTAGATTACTCCAAACCTAGCCACGAGGGCTACATGAATACCATTGAGCTCCCCGTAGTGAACAATGTGGTACCTCTTCGATCCGACACCATCCGGTTGGTGCAAAATAGATGCTCATTTTACAGAATTCGGTACGAGGATCCAAACCAACACCTTAAGGATTTCTTAAAACTTGTAGACTCACTTGACCTTGACAGTGAAAATAGAGAAAGAAGGCGCCTGCGTTTATTTCAATTTTTCCTTCGCGATCAAGCTAGCAAGTGGCTTAAACGTCTTCTAGCAGGATCCATCACCACATGGGAGGATCTTACTACTCGTTTCCTTGCTTAATTCTTTCCATTGGGAAGGACCGCAAAACTCGGCAACGATATCTTAATGTTCCAACAACATTAAGGAGAATCTCCCTCAGAAGCATGGACTCGTTTCAAGGACTTACTCCAAAAATTCCCTCATCATGGCATCGATCTTTGGCTCTAAGTCCAAATCTTTTATGACCATGTCAATCCCGTCACAAGATGAACCATCGATCAATTGGCCGGTGGCAAGCTTCGTGATAGAAACACCAAAGAATCCTGGGCATTATTAGAGGACCTTGCCCTCTATGACAATGAAAGTTGGAACGACCCAAGGGATTTCGCTAAGTTGGTTAAGGCAATCTCTTTGCCTCAAGATGTCCCGAGTACATCCGAACACCGCCTCATCGAGCTCGAAAATCAAGTTTAACGCTTGATGGAAGCTCATCTTGCTCTGACGTAACCTACTCAAGTGAACAAAGTCACTTCTTCATGTGAGATCTGCATTGGTCCCCACGACACTCGGTACTGCATGGAAAATCCCGAACAAGCCTTTGTTGAATATGCATCCTCGCGTATTGACGAAGCGGGAGGTAAGTGGTACACTTTCAAACCCGAACAAAACAATCTTGGTGACACTTACAATCCATCATGGAAAAGTCACCTAAACCTTAGGTGGAGACAACCCTAAAATTCCTAAGATAATTTTTCAAACCCACCTAACCGGTTCTAACCCAACGGTTCGATCCTGAACTGTTCCTTCAACAACAATCCTCAAAACTTTAACAGTCAATCAAAGCTAAAGGATTGGTGTCCAACTTTATGGCATCTCAAGATGCCCGATTGTCCAAGTTTGAAGCCAATTTCAAACAATAACAAAGTGAGATGACCAACAAAATCGACACAATGTTGAAAGCCGTGACAGATTGAATGGTAGGAGCAATTCCTAGCGACATGGTTAAGAACCCGAAACTAAATACCTCTCCAGTTTTGTCTGCTCTTTCTTACCCAACAAAGGGCCCGCAATGCTCAACCCACACCCATGGTTCGATCAATACCATCACAATCCATCCCAAGCAACAAAGCAACTCCCCTAATAGTAAGGCTGAGGAAGAAGAGCGAGAAAGAGATGGCCACCTCGAAGGCACTGACACCATTACACACAATGAAGAACAAAGAGATACATCATAACTGGAGCTGAAAGACACAACTGTTGTTGATAATTTAGGGCCTAACATGGATGACGAAGGAATTGAATGGTTAGATGTTGAAGAGCCTTTAGATTTAGTTGACACAATTGAGGAATCGGTTTATGAATAATTGATTATGAAAATGCCTAAATGCTCACTTAATTATGACTTTAGGATCAAAAAGGGTAACCCAAGAAACCTTAAAATTCCTTGCATGATTGGACATTAATTTATGACTAACGCATATATTGATGTTGACCTACCCATGAACATCATGTCCTTGGCCTACTATAACTCTATTAGAAAGAATGGATATGAGTATAGGGGAAGAAATTTCATAGGATTAGGAAGGGATATACACGTATTTGTTGGAAATATGAGTTACGTCATGGATTTCACCATTTTCGAAAATATTGAGACTAATATTGATCCTATTTTATCAAATGTAGTATTTGGACGGCCCTTCGTTGAGATCGCCTATTTGGGTATAAATAGGAAATACGGGTCAATGACTTTCACGGATGGGATTTAAGAGATTATTTTTAAAACGCCATATAAGGACCCAGAGACGAGCGAATTGTCTAGCGAGGGTCATGACTTATTATCATCTAGGATAATACTCAGTGAGGATGACTATGATAGAGGATGTAGGAAGCCATCCTACTTAGAAGATAGGTTTTATAGAGACACCATCAAGCTTGAACCCGAATATGTGACTAGAATGGATGATGAAGGAGAAGTCATGTAAGGACGTGTGACTTCGAGTCTAGCTACAAGACTCATAAATAAAGAAAAGCGCTTTTTGGGAGGCAACCCAATATTTACTTTCTCGCATTTAGGAGTGTCTTGTGTTTTAATTCTTTTCATTTATTTTTTTATGTTTGAATTCATCATTTATGTAATCATAATTTGATTTGTTTTTAACCTCATCTTAATTAAAATCAAAAGTATTTTGCACAAAATAAGTGTAGGGGATCTATCCGGTTTTTAAGAACCAGTTCAAACATTTAAAATAAATTGTTTAGATTAATTCGCGTTAGTTTCAAGTCATATGATTGTATTGACTAATCCCAGGTTTCATGCAGCAATGTCATATAGGAAATAACTTATATAATCGCGTGCAGGAAGTTTTTCAAAGAAAACGAAAATAAAATTTTGCTCATAGCCTGAAGAAGGCGTCAGGATTAATCCTGACGGCGTCGTGAGCCCAGCTACAGGAAATTTGATATTTTTCAAGTATTTTCAAAAAAATAGTTTGCACAACATTTAAAATTTGTAATTCTTTTATAAACTGCATAAACCTATGATTACATTATTACTCTCATCCTATCTTTACTGCTTTCATAGAGTCAAAACCCTAAATTCTCATTGTATATATCTATCCCGCCGATTTTATGCTTGGTGTAGTTGTATTTGTCTTTGATTATAGGTTATATTTGATGAGAAGAAGCTTGGAAGTTCTTAGGAAGTTTCATTGGATGATTCTTGGAGGACGATTTAACCAGTTATCGCATATTTCTTCTTCATTATTGAGCAAACCAGAGGAGTACTAAATTCTTTTACTTGTTTTCTTTTCTCTTTATTTGTTTTTACAGGTACTTCTATAGAACATTGGGGACAATGTTCAACTTAAGTGTAAGGGGAAAGAAAGCCTTAGAAACTATTCCTTCATTTGCCATTTGGTTTGTCCTTAAAATGATGGGTAATATATTAAAACATAGCATAAAAAGGTATTTTGACCAAAATTTAAATTTTTTTAGACACATACCGACAAAAATCGAGTATTAATAGCGTCTCATGGATAGGAATGTGTATGACTAGCACAAAAACCCTCAAAATTTCACCCAAAAAATGTGAGGTTCGCCTTTAGATCTTTAGTAATTCGGGTATCCATTATCGATACCCAAGATAGTTTATACCTTTAACTTTCTCGAGTTAAGGTTCGAATGCAGTCATATGTGTCTATTTCGTCGTTACAGATGTGTACGTATGGTTTTTGTCGCCTTTTCTAAAAAAAAAAAAAGAAAAAGAGCATTGTATCGGAATAAAATTATATGATGTACCGTAGTATAATTAAAAATTCTAAAACTTGTTTTAGCGATGCATTCCGAACCACACAGTAATTATTATGATTACTAGAAAAGGCACTAGTATTAACCCAGTTTTAAACATTAATTGTATTATGTTCCCACCGATCATATAACTATCCCACACCCTTTCCATGCACTCAGTTTTAGTGCAGGATATTCCTAGTACAACCCTCCGAGCCTATCCTTATTCACAGTTCTCGTAATTTTCTGGTTAAGCCGGACTATTAATGAAGAGCATTGTCAACCCTTAAACCAAACGTTACCCCCAAATCGCCTTAGCCTACTTTGTATGTACTCGCTTTTAGTACATTATTGTTTTAACCTAAGTTAATTATTGAGTACACGATTGCTAAGTCCTTATCCTTGTAAATACTGTTTTGGGACGATTAGGATTCATGGTAGTATTCATCTTAGGAAGAATTGAGGAAGAAATAATTTATTACCCCCAATAAAGCTCAATAAGCTCCATGTTATGTTGATCCACCTCAAATCAGGTCATTAGTTAGATTGTAAATATCGACTATGTAAAAGTTCAAGTGTAGAGGTGTATCTATAAACCCCTATGATATATTATATGTTTAAGCAATGGCAGGGCAAAAGTGTACGAAAAAAATGTATATATAAAAAGAAGAGAGTGAAAAAAAATGTACGGGCTGCTATTTGCTTATGTTTATATTAGAGTCAAGAAAAGAAAAAGAAAAAGATTAATGTAGAGTTGTGTAGAGTTTGTATATCTTTGTCCGAGTCTTGGCTTAGCAACCAAATAAGCATGTATTCGTATAAATAATTAGCTACCCCTTTCACCCTAAATTTACCCAAAAGTCACTCCCTAAATGTATCCCATCCGGTTCTGTTTTGCACTTATATTATCTTACACCTACACCCCACAACCCTTTAAAAGACCTCTTTGATAGTAATGAATAATGCTTGCGCCTAGCGGTGGAGGTTTGATCCTTTACCAAGCCTATTGTAATTTATATGATATGACAAGTAATGAGTGTTGATTTTCTGTTTCCCCATTATGTTATAATTTATTATACAACAAAAAGAAAGAGAGAATCTCAAACACTTATGTGAGATGCTAGTATATACTTTATGTGCTTTTAATTACGAGGTCTAGAAGGTTGTGTTGTAAAATGCTTTTAAAGAGTAAATTAAATAACCCCAATATTGTTATTGTCTAGGTAGAAAATCCTATTTTCTTAAGGACAAGCAAATCTCAAGTGTAGGGGTATTTATTGAGGTGTCATTTCATACACTATTTCAGGGTCATTTAACCTCCTAAATCATACAAATATGCCCAGATTATTTGCTTAATCGTTTGTTTTCAGGTTTTTAGCACTTGGATGACATTTGGAGGAAATACACATGACTTGGGCTCATTTGGAGAAGAAACGGACAAGATTACGGACCTACACCAAATCTCTTGAAGAATTATGCATACAGCGCGTGGCGACGGCGTCGCAGGCCTAAAGTGACGCCGTCGCAATCTATCTGGTGACGACGCCAGGAAAATGACGACGGCGTCAGGACGTGGCCGACTTAAAGAGGATCTAGAATCATCTACGTGGCGACGGCGTTAGGACCTCAAAGCGACGCCGTCACGACGATTTTTCTATATATATTAAACCGAAATTAAGGTTTCAAGTGTGTAACTTTGTATAACTTTAGGGAGACGAACCCGAGTCATTCTAGCAGCTTTTAAGGTCGTTTTTAGGGCCTTAAAACCCTATTGTAACTACCTTTAATCCATGTTTTAATCAAGTAAGATTGTTTATCATTAATCATTCAATATGTCTATGTGTTGTTTGATTGATTTATGTTCTTGTTTTATCTATAACATGCTAGGCTAAACCCTCATTTGTATTTACTTATGATTGCATGAAACTTAGGTTGTAGATCCTTTTGATGTTACTTCTTTTTTATGGATGTGCACGTTAGGCTCTAGAAAACTAGCCATAAGATATTAAATTGGCATAGACGTTTAGGGAAACGCGAGTGTGTAGAAAGGATACCATCGGTAACAGTTTTCATACTACATTACCCCTAATATGGTTGATCCCTCTTAAGATATTTCACATGCGTTTAATATACTCGTAGAGGACTTGTAATAGTATTTATACTACCTTACTTGTGTGTTGCCCTAATGGAATATTAAATAGACGGCGGGTTCATGTAATTCATTCATGACCTAGGAAATACTTACACAGATCATCACAAGTGTGACAAGGCAACGGATCTTGGAGAATCAATCTGAGGAGTAGTGCATGATTAGGTAAATACATCTTTTTATCATAAAGTTATCACCAGTAGTATAGATTATAATTAGTTTAATTATTAGCTAAATCAAACCAACCTCTCAAACCATTGATTTACTTGCTTTCTTAAAAAATATAAAAACACAAGAAGAATCTTCTCTCAACCCTTTATAATTCTGTTAGACCGTGTTCGAGCCTTTCCAACCTATTCCCCTAGAGAACGATAACAACCTTCGAGTCTTGCCTATACTACACTACAACGACTAGGTACACTGCCTAGGGGATTGTAAAGCTTCATGTGAAGTCTTCGCAACCCTCACATCAGGACGTGTAATGTGTACAAGCATCGAGGTTATCTACTTTGGTCATTAGGGTTTTTCGTGTGGTATATTGGGTTGAAGAATAAAGTCTTCATTCAATCCGTGCGATTCACCTTACAATGGTATATATTTAATTGGTTCTGATTGATCATATGGCGTTATAGATCCATGTCGTGTGACCTTTTTTCACTGCCATTATTATTTATATATATGATTTATATTTAAAAACACCAACAGTTCAGGTCGAGCATCATAATTCAGGGGTACTCGATTAAAACTTAAAGTGCTTTGTGAACATTTTTTGCATAAAAGAATCATTCTCTTATTGCGTAAATGTCAACATTACAGGCTTGCAACTATCACAGGTAGGTTATCACGTTAATCTGAAGTTTCCAGAGGCTAGGTGACCCCAACCTATGTAAGTAACGTATATTGGAATCGCACTTCTCTTGATATATTTTTTTCAGCAACATTATGGCACAAAAAATGCATATTGACGTATGAACATAAAACAGATATAGGCAGAAGTACAACTTCATCCCGTTGCTTAAAGTCTGTAAATACCAGTTTGCCGATCCAAAGAAACAGAAAGTTAAAAACGGATATTCTTTGACGCTGTTGCTTCAAAAAAATCCAAAAACCTATGAGGTCAGCTACTATAATAACCCAAACTTTTTTCCTGTTTGACTCTTTTGTTCAAAAATATTAAGGATCGGCTAGCGTTGCCCTCCATAGATTGCTTAGCCTTGCTTATGGTCGCTGGGGGCTAGGTTAGGTTGCGAAGCGAAAATAACCTCCGTTGACAGATCAAGGGATTGGTATTACACGTCATAGAGTGAGTGTACGGGTCTGAAGATGTGGGTTATGCTGATGTTGCCTCTTTTAATCTTGCTCATTAATACTTGTATTAAGTTATCATGTACTTAAGACTATGTTGTGTGATTTTATGCTATTTAGACTTTCAGATCATGTTAAACAATGTGCAGAAAAGCTATTCTGCATAAACATATGGTTAGGTAAATAACTGTGTTGAAGATGTGTACGGTGATAGTTGATTAGGTAATGTGTTTTCGAACTTTTGAAGTGTCACATATCAATCCTTTAAGGCTGCAAGCTTAGTGAATTAGTCTCCCCATGATGCATACTATATAGCATTTGTTGAAGTGTGTTGTAAGAACTATAGAAACCGTGTTCAGTTTATAATGGTTCCGTGTTTGCAAAAACCAAACGTAAGTTAATTTAAAATTAACACGCAAAAGCCGATCTCACTTCAAGAAAAAACGACAATTTTGTTCGGGCTAAAGGTGAGTAATACTTGCTATGTTATGAGCATCCACTTTGTATTAGCTTAGAAACTATGGGTCTAAACTTCGTATTGGCTTTGTAATTTTTTTAGGTTAAAAATTATCTTATGTATAAAACTTTACTTGCAATGATTTACATAAAAAAATTCCAAAACCATTCAATGCAATACGATTGCGTACAGAAGCTCGGCGACAACGCAAAAAAACAGGCTTATGCGTTGCATGCATTACGATTATATACAAACGTTTTGCGACAACGCACGAGTGAAAACATTATAAAAAGTGACGACTAATCTAAATATACGCCATCTTTTCAACATGACCTACTTATGATTTGCTTCACATATATTTAACTAACATATGATCTAAGATAGAGTGATGGACATACACAAATACTCCACAACATCCACACATCCTTGCACACACATGTATGTCTTTGTATGTACGTCTAGTATGAATACAAAAATGGGAAAACAGGCAAAGGATATATTCACATACTTTAGTTAGAAGGATATAAAGTACAAACATAATATATATTGTCCACTAGAAGCAAAAGTTATCACACATCGAAACTTGTTGAAAATGATGTCTCTATTTTCAACCAACTGTTACAAAAGAATCCATTCCTTCTCTTTTGGTATCCCTAATCGCTAATCTAAAAATCTGAAAAAAGAAGAATATCGTATGTGCATGGATCTAACTTAACGGACTTTAGTTAGATATCGTACATAAGAATAATAAGTTTACAAATTTATTAATAACTAAACGCATTTCTTTGTTCTTAGATAACTATGCATGGACTACATACATTGTTATTCGCTTAACAAAATGTTGATTAATTAATAACAAGGGCAACAATAGAATATGAGCTAGTTGCTTAACAAAACTTATACTATGGTCTATTATTGTACTAAGTTTGTTTGATCTTAAATTTTCGGTTTACAGAAAACAACTAGACATTATTAAAAACCAGTGAACTGAGTGAGACCGAAATGTTCGGGGGTTGGTTTGATTCGTCGGTCCGATTCAGCAAAGCATAATGCCGGTTATGCATAAGACTGAACCAAATCATACCGGGCCGAGGATCAAGTATGAGGAAAAGACAGACCGAGTATCAGAAACATGTCATATCTGGTTCGGTTAGTCAAGTTCGGCCCGGTTTTTCGATTCGGTATGATCCGGGATCTATTTTGCTCGGCCTAATTCGGACTATTTTCAGTTAATTTAATTATTTCTCACCCAATAAAATTGGACGTGGATTAAAATAAACTTTTTGATTAAGAAATTGGGTGGAAAAAAGTCTACTACATAAAATGTAACAAAAATAAAAGTCAGCTCAAGTGGTGACCTAAATTTTAGTATTTTAGTTTTGGGGCAATTCCATATTTCCCGAACTCAAAAACCATATTTACACATATTTCCTCAACACACGCTTTAAATGCATTATACATGTGCACTAAAAACTTGTGTTTTGAGTAAATATGAAATTTTGATATTTAAGTTGGGTAAATATGAAATTATCCCTTTAGTTTGGGGCAATTCCATATTTCCCCAACTCAAAAACCAAGCAAAGGTCACAACCGTAGTTTTTTTTAATCAAACGTTAATTCGGAATGAATTAGTAGTACCGTTGGAATTTAACATCTAATAACACTTATAATCATGAATATAGACGCAGCAAAAAACGTTCAAAGAAGATCACATATGATGTGCATAGATTAACATAAATAATACTCCATCCGTCTCAAAATTATTGTCCTTCATAAAAAAACACAGTTTAAGAAAATTGCATTTATTATTGTTTTCTCTTTCTTACTTTTTGACAGAATGACAGTTTTACCCTTAGCTAATTAATTAAAGTCTTCTTTAAAGTTTGTAATAATATTTTCAAACAAATGTAATATAGTAAACTTGATCTAACTTCCTTATCTATTTTTAGTAGCATACGATTAAATTGGGACATCCCAAAAAGAAAACATGGACAATAAAAATGGGACGGAGGGAGTAACAAAGTTACTAACCTCTTGTTATTGAATCGAGTAATCAAATGGAGTAAAGAACACCTCCTTATTCTTATTATAACCTCACGAAAACTATAAAGTCACTAAATGAAGTGACCTCTACGGATTTAGTCCACACAACACGTCCTCGATTACTACCCGAATGCTAGTTCTATCTCACGATCAAACACTACTAGAAATCCGGTGAGTAGCAACACCTAATATCCGTTGTTAAACAAGCGATAATTTCACTTATGTTAATATTTAGGGCGTTGTAAATAAGCCCGATGCTAATCTCATTTAGCATCGGATTTCTTATCCGTTGTAAATTTAGCAACGGAAAAAGCGGTTGTTACTCATATAAGTTGGTGAATTTCCGTTGCTAAAAATAAGTTGGCAACATTCCATTGCTAATTTCGTTGTTAACTCCATTGGTAATACATGAATTTAGAAACGGACTTATGGTCGTTGGTATATCTCATGATGCTAATTGCACTTTTTCTAGTAGTGAAACCCTTGTTCATTGTTTTGTGGTAATCGATCAAGAACCCTAAAGCTTGAGGATTATGGAACGATTTTGATTTCGGGGAGGAGAGGAAAAATCAATCAACTTGTTTCTAAGGGCTTTTTATTTATTGGGTGTGTCCAAGACAATCCTAATACAAAACAAATTACTTAGGGAACATGTTTAGTCTTTTATTTCTTTTCTTTTCCCCTTAGGCCGGTCCAAACCCTTTCAATATGGACTTTCCATATTGATTTTGGACTTAGACACTATTATCATGTCCATTACATGTTAATTAAATAGCCTTACGTGAATTATTCGTCAAACAAACTAATTAACGATTGTTAAATGAATCGTGAAATGTTAACTAATATAATTAATATAGTTACTATAAATACATAAATTACATTATAAAAGGTTGTACCTCGGTGTATCCGTGTGTGACCCCATAGGCTTACATATCTCTGGTCGTATAATTATTTACTATGGTATGAGCATATCCCAATAGCTCCCACTTGCGAATGCCATAATCATAAATAAATAAACTAGCAAAGATTAGCGTCTAGCAACACGCCATTGCTCTTAGAAATATCTGAGTGTAGTTTTGTAAATGTCTAAGTTTTAAATGGTTTATTCTTAATCATCCTTTTGTTTTGGATACTTGTTAAAATTGAATATGAATCAAAGTCATTCTAATTTTTACTATTCTGTTTCTCATTATCGATATTGAACTATAATACCAAATGTAATCAAGATTCATCTTGACTACCCTTTTGGCACGACCATGCACACATCTGATCAATTCAACGAGGGGCCCAATAGTATCATACTTCAGAAAACAAGTGCAGGAACAAATTCTTGACTGCACGTGTCATTCATGTGCTTTACAACACTTCTAAAAATCGCTTTTATAACTACCTTATTCAGGATAACGTTTAACTATAATCAAGAAATGATCTCCACATATGCAAGACCTACTTGCATCTCAAGTGTGAGGATAATTAAAATGCAACCACTTACGAGATTCACTTATTAACGACGATCCATAAAGTGTATACTCGTTGATTGGGGTAGTCCAATATTCATAACAAGTGAATAACATATAAGTTTGGAGGACACATCCTTTATATTCATTCATGACAAATATTACCAATCACTCACATTTGTCTTAATTCAACAATACTTACGTATCTTTGATCGACAATGGACAATTTTTTAAAATAAATAATTTTATTCATAGATTTAAACATACAAATATAAAATACAGTAGTATAAATGAAGATGATCATACCCGGTATATCAAATCATTATTTAACACAACTGCTTATAGTTCTATTATCCAAATAGTAATTAGATCAATGCATGATGATCCTAGTTGAAGAATCATGCCTTAAGTCATGACGATCACACTTGTTGACAAGGCATAGGTTTCATGAACAAGTCAATTAGGTTATGATCTTGCAGAACTTTGAGAATACTTATTTCAAAAACTAAAAAATAATGAGGTTCCTTGAACGATACAATGATTGTCATTTTCTATGTGTGCACTCAAGTAAATGTATCACTATATGAGTATTGACACACTACATTCCATAAGGTGTATAACATCAGCAAAACACATGTTGGAGACATTCGTCTTAACAGCTTCTCAAACTGTAAAGCTTTCTTATTCTTTTAATTATAATGCAGCTATGCTCTCAGCCGAGCATGTCTAGTCATCAACGTTATCATCCATGATGAAATCCTTCCACGACTAGGATTGAGTATCATCTCAATCACACTAGCATGAGTTTATACAAACAACACTAAGCTCCTTTTCTAAAATCCGTAAACGATGAACATTCTGTTTGTAATGTTTGGAACCCCCATGAACTCCAAGTTCGTTGGTTTTGATAATTGCACCATAATTGGCACACTATATATCTATTGGTTTTTTTATTACTATGGATTAGTCTAAGCCAGAAATGAACTTTCTAATCCAAACAGATTCCATTAGAATATTTATTTCAATAGTTATCTAATGACCTTCACTTAGATACCAATATTGTCAAATCATCTTGCACTCGTGCAAATAATACAACTAGCCCCATACACAATATGATGTTCATAATGAATCTTTCAGTTAGACTTAAGGTTTTCATTCATGTGTTTAATCTCATCAGATGAGATATATCCATTGAGACTCGCTCAATGATATGTCATATTGTCTTAGACTTATTAACCGCATATATTTATTTCAATAAACACATATTCTAATGTTGTATGTTTTATTTTCTAAATCCTTCAATAGAAACTTTATTATAATCTAACAGATCAAATCAAGCTTAGATGGAAAGATGTTTCTCATATGTTATACAACATATGCGATTTAAGGAAAACAAACATAGTGTTCCCACTAGCTCTTAGGTGTACTCTCAAGTTATCTTAGTTCTAATCAGAATCAAATCATTGATTTAGAAATTAAACCTAAGATTCAGCTCCTAGATGCATGCTTTGATCCATACTTGGATACTTACAGTTTGTACACTTCCTAAAGATTATTTGAATTCAAAAACCCTTTTGATTACACACTGTCCTCGCAAAGGTACTCATTCATGAAAGAGTTTTGGTATTCATTGACATATTTCATATTTATGAAAACAAGTATGACAATTAATCATCTTTATATAATTAATGTGCGTAGAAAGGAAATTTTATCACAGTCAATTGCTTGATATGAGTAAAAATCATGTCACAAAGCGTGCATTAAATATGTGTACAATTTTGTACATATGAGTCTTCTCTCTAAAGAACTCACTTTAACCTAACAGATTAACCGCTTGATAAAAGATTAATCAAATTCCAAAAATGATTATCTTTCTTGGATTGCATCATAGCATTCATAGTTTTGAGACTTTCGTCAGTCTCAAGAACTGAAAATGCAACTCTATGGTTAGCAGGTTCCCTATAATCCTCTAACTCATATTTCTCAGCATTGATATAAAAACATATCACTCAGGTGCTTGAGGTACCCTTGTGGATCTATGAATGAGAGTTACATCATTTTGTAGTTTAACATTTACATGTTCATCCTTAGTATGGCATTCGCTAGTGTGTTTAGAAGGTTGCTTATTTTGTTATTATATCTCTTTTAAATCTTGCGGATGCTCCCACTTGCTTCTTGTACGAAGAGACTATTCTCCAAATACGCAGCATCTTGAGCAACAATAAATTATTCTCACTTGGGACATACAAAATACATTGACTGTTCTCAAACCTAGTTTGTTAATAACACACTTCAAAAGATATTAACAATTTTAGAATTTTAATCAAGACTTAATGGATTCATCTCATTCCATAAATTGATGGTGTCTTAGTTACCTTATAAGTTGGAACCATGTTGAGTATATTCATGACATACTCAATTTTCTAACCTTGATAGCTTTGGAGGTAGAGTAGTTAAAGTTATCAAAAATCAAACAATGTTAGTAGAGTTTGATTTAACACATTAGACAAACCATAATGATGTGGTATTCTATAAGTATTGGGATTGTGAGACTATCTCATAATTCCTTCGATAACTTAATGCTCTTTGGGTCACATACTTTCAATTCGGTCAAACCAAATTGCATTTATAGTGTGTTCAAGCCGATTGCATGCATTATATTATAAGTTTTTGATCAAGTCAATGACTTCATGTGTATGTCTAAACATGAAGATATAACATTTAATTTCATACTATACTATAAGTCTCTGAATATTAACTGAAGGACTTCATGTTCATGTCCTTACAAGAATACATAAGCATATTAACTAAAGTAATTATGAATGCCCACTCTTAGCTTCAATAGTAATTTCAAGTTAATTTCATACTTTATATTCATGACTTTACAATAAAACATAATCATATTGACTAAAGCATATAGTCAACGTGTTGAAGTAACTTTACATTATATTTTGACATTTGTTCTCAATAGGGCAACATACATTTTATGTGTATAAGTCCTAGTAGAATTATTAAATTTTTACCTTGCGGTCAAGAGAAATCATTAATCATATTGTTGTTCCTTGCACAGATTGAGATTTCTGCCACTTAAGCATGACACAACATAATGTATGTAGACAAACAACACGACGCACGCTTGTTTGTGTGAACAATACGATAGTGTCACAGATATTAACATTACAAGTAGATGTAGAACCATGTCATTTATTAAGGCATCGTGCACGACTATTTTATAGATAACACTTCAGGAAGCAACATCATAAAAATGACAGGTTATCTTATAAAATAAGATGCAATGATC
>BQNB010044218.1:16509-45024 GCA_026074375.1 Tanacetum coccineum | reverse complement strand
TATACCTTGATTGTTGTACTTTGAAGTAGCACCCCATTGTTACCATTCCGCTGCTACCTGATTTTGGGGGTGTTACAAATGGTTTAGGTTTAAGATGAGTAAAACTGAAGAAATGGGTCACGGGCTAGAAACTAGCTCGGTTTTAGGGTTTCTTGGTTTGAATTAGGGTTATGAGTTTAAAAACATGTTCAAGTGATTAAAATGGAGAGAAATGTTGTTTAAAAGTTAAGCATTGCTTGCTTGTACATTGTACTTAATAGTTTGTGCAAGATTCGTTAGGAAAACGGAGGTAAAACGACTATTTTAGATGTTATGCTTAATGACTTGTACATTGTGCTTTAAAGGCTTGTAACTTATTTTGGAGGAATTCATATTCAAATGAGATGTTATATTACTTGTACATTTATCTTGAATGTTTACATTACCTAAAATTAGGGTTTAGGCATAAACGTTAACGGTTTATGTTCATTTGATTATATTATCGTGAAAACTTTATTAAATAGATTACGTACATGTTATAGAGGATAATAAATTATTAACTTGACATGTTATGATGTTTGATTGATGTAAACATAGAAAGAAATAGGCATAGGTCATTGCGTGAGCTCGTTTACTTTAGAAATGTAAACTATGATACGTAATGGAATGGAATGAAACAAAAATTTTATTCCCGTGAAAAAGTAGTACTTAACATAGTAAGTAGATATTACATTGATGAAGATACTGGAAAATTACGGGTTGTTAACTCTGACCTTCATTCTTCAAGAAACAGGCGTTACGCTTTTGAGTAATGATGAAGGATTTTCCGTTGAAAGCATTAAAGCCCTTTGTGATGATGTTTTCAAATCAAAAGGGAAGGAACTTAGTGGTGATAGATATCTTGAATAAAAGGGTATCGGGTTTAAATCTGTATTTTGTGTATAATACCTCAAAGGGTATATATTATTGTAATTGTAATTGCGTTTTGTATATTAGATTGTATATGTATTTATACTAATAACATAGCTTACTGACTAAGTAACCTAACATAACCTAATGGGTACGACCCATCTATACAATTGGACCGGCCCATCTAGTTTTTTCTAACACGCCCCCGTAAGCTAAGGACGAGCAACAACCTGTAGTTTGGATCTTAAAAAGAGGAATAGAGGAGTTGGTAATGGCTTTGTAAAGATATCTGCAATTTGATCATGTGTAGATATATGTTGAACTCGAAGATCTCCTTGAGCAACCTTTTCTCGAACAAAGTAATTGTCTATTTCCATGTGTTTTGTACGCTCACGGAAGATAGGGTTAGTTGACAAGTATGTTGCACCAAGATTGTCACACCATAGTATAGGACTTGAAGATGAACGGATACCAAGCTCATGAAGAAGAGCTTGAAGCCATGTAAGCTTAGCAACGCTGTCAACAAGGGCTTTGTATTTAGCTTCTGTAGAGGAACGTGAAACCGTACGTTGTTTACGAGCAGTCTAAGATATAAGGTTTAAACCAAGATATATAGCAAATACCCTCGTGGACCGTCGATTGTCTGAATCTCCTGCCCAATCAGCATCTGAGAAAGCTTCAAGAGAAGTATCGAGATTACCTTTCCATAGCACGTCATTAAAAGCTTGAAGGGTAGAACTAGAAGAACGACGTATGAGCATACCATGTTCAACCGTACCATGAAGATAACGTAAAATCTGTTTAAATGCAAACCAATGATTCTCGGTCGGAGCATTCATATACTAACATACCTTGTTAACAGTAAAAGCTATGTTAGGCCGAGATAGGGTAACATATTGTAAGAACCCACTACTTGTCGATATTTCACTAGATTAGAGAAAGCAGTACTGTCATCTAAACTGAGTAAGCTCGAGGTAACCATAGGAGAAGACACGGGATTGCAATTAGAAAGATCATCACTTTGTAATAGCTCTAAAATATACTTCTTTTGAGATAGGAGAATGCCGGACACTTGAGGAACAATTTTAATACCCAAGAAGTAGTTAAGTGGCCCAAGATCTTTTAATGCAAAAGCGGATCCAAGTTGACTAATTATATTGTCGATACTGCCCTTATTATTACCTGTAATGATGACGTCATCCACATATACCAGAATGTACAAAAGTGTGTGTCCACGCGAATAAATAAACAAAGATGGATCTGTTTTGGAGCCTTTGAAATCGAGATAGAAGAGAGCCTTAGAGAGGCACTCAAACTAAGCGTGCGAGGCCTGATTTAAGCCATAAAGAGACTTATAAAGTAAACATACATGATTCGGTCATTGTGGATCAATAAAGCCTAGAAGTTATTTCATATAAACATGCTCCTTAAGATTTCCATGAAGAAATGCATTGTGAATATCTAACTGGCGTAGTGGCCAGTTGTTAGTAACCGCAAGTGATAAAACAGCTCGAATAGCTGTCAACTTGACAACCAGGCTATAGGGGTGTTTCTTTTTTGCTTAATGGTCCTGGATGTAGAAATTCCTTAACCCAACTAGTAAAAATGGTGTTTCTTTTTTGCTTAATACAAAAGAAGATCCTGATTGTAAAAGAGGGCTAAATATAAACTTGTTCTCATCCAGGATGCTTAATATACCCTTATCTCTTTCTTCTATTTTCCCTCTTCTCCCCAAATAACCTGCTTGTTCTTCTCTCCTCCACACACACCTTCCATAACAACAATCTGATTCGTCTTGTTACTCCTCCATCTCCGCCACTCTGTGAGATCGCTGCATATCTGATCTCTCCGACAAATATTCTTTACTTTGACTTCATCACCTCATCATTGTATGTGTATAAATCTACATGAAGTTTAGGGGTTTTTTCTCCTTTAAATTCTTTATTTTAGATTGTCTAAAAAAACATGTTAATTGATATGAATGATACTGTTAGTGAAATTTTATTAATATTTCTTTTTTGTTCGATGTTTGACTTTAGATCTAAGTATTTGGTTAAAGTGGCATTTTGGAATTCAATTGAACATATTTTGAGTTTTTGAGTTATGACTTTGGTTTTCGAGTATAAAGGTGCAGATTGATTTTTGAAGATAAGGGTAAATTCAATATTTTGGTTTTTCAAAATGGTTATTCAGGATAAAAGGAAACATGGATATATTGAAGTCATTCTTTCTCCAAACAGCATTATTTATCTAAACAGGAACCTCTTCCAAACAGGAAAAAAAGAAACACCCCCTAAATGTCTCATGAAAATAAATACCTGGTTGTTTCCGAATCCCTTTTGCAATGAATCTTGCTCTGTAACAAGTGATAGAACCATTCTTGTCTCGTTTTAACCTGTATACC
Organism: Tanacetum coccineum; assembly: GCA_026074375.1. Classification (NCBI taxonomy): domain Eukaryota; kingdom Viridiplantae; phylum Streptophyta; class Magnoliopsida; order Asterales; family Asteraceae; genus Tanacetum; species Tanacetum coccineum. The sequence continues at coordinate 41,732 of BQNB010044218.1, read as the reverse complement.
CACTTACCATCAACAACATTGGTGTTAGAAGCACGAGGTACTAAAGACCACGTTCCATTTTTCATGAGAGGATCATACTCTTCTTTCATAGCTTAACGCTACTCTAGAGAGTTGTTGGCAATGGTAAACGAGGTTGGTTCAGTGATGGTAGTGGGGAGGATTGTAGCATGATTTGCGGAAGGATTATAAGGAACCCGTTGTTTGGGATTTTGATGAAGATTTGCAGGACGTTTCCTGAGAGATAGGAGGTGGTGGTGGTAGTGGTGTGGGTGGTGCTAGTGTTGGTATCGATGTAGTCGATACGGGAAATGGTTGACCATTAGAAGACTCGGGAGAAGTTTGAGAAGTTGGACTTAAATGTGAAACTGATGATGGAGATGAAATCGGTGAGCATGGTGAAGATGAACTTTGATGGTCAGTAGTAGGAATTACATAAGGTGATTCCGAGGAGTAATAGGGAGATGTTTTCGAAAGGGGATGGGGAAGTTGTTTTGAGGATATCGAATGGAAATTGTGCTTCATTAAAACAAACATGTCGAGTAATATAAAGACGCTCGGTAGAGATATCAAGATAGCAATATCCATGATGGGTGGGGCTGTATCCAAGAAAGACACACGGAGTAGAACACAAATCCATTTTGTGGCGATTGTACGGACGAAGATGTCACACCCCCAAACGGGGCCTGGACGGAAACACGTGTCCGGGGGCGTGACGTCATAATATTCATCACACAAGATACAAAGAACGACCTCTAAGGGTACGTTTAAAAATCCAACATCGTTGCATTAAATAAAATAGTTAAAGTTTTACATAAGTTCTTAGATAATACGCGGAAGCGAATAAAAGGTTTCAAAGTTTGACAACGACGTTAACATGGATAATAATAATTCTTGAAAATCAGTCCAATGCAAGGTAACACCATAAAGCAAGCAAAGACATTTACAGCTAAGCACCTGAGAAAAACATGCTAAAATGTCAACATAAATTTGGTGAATTCATAGGTTTGAATTTACTATTAAAAGTGGACCATAAGTTCGCAGTACGCACGTGACAATTATAACAGATACAACATCACATAAAAAGTATTTACTGTTGCGCTAAGCTCATGACACCGAGGCTCAATTCGATGCAGCACATTATATGCCAAACAAGATATTAATTTCCCTACAGGTATCTGACCAAGATAACCTAATGAAATCCGACATGGTATATATCCGTTTGTTCGTGTCTCCCGAATCTAGTAAGCGCTACTTACCTGGATATGGATAATTAGTCCCAATAGATCTATTTACAACATTCGCGCTCACTCAACCGGTCATCCAGTCAAGAAATTAATGGTTCATAATAGTTTGGGCATTAGTGGTCTATTCGCAACTTAGGCAACACGTAATTAGGAAAAGGCAACGTAAAGTAACTGTATCCATAGTTTAAAAATAAGCAATGTTTCTCACCCCAAAGTAGTAAAGTAAAGATAGTAAAACGTGGGGCTATGAACTCACCTTTAGCAAATGGTGAGATAAATATCAATGAAGAGACATAATACCAAGAGGTCCTACTTGAGACCTAAATCAATGACGCGTCTTAGAAAGATGGAAAGTATACGAAACTTATACGAATCGTTTATAAGAGAAAAATTCATCCATGAGTGTTTGTGCTTTGACTTAATTAACAAAACGTGTCTAAATAAAATTATAGAGTTTTTCCTTAAGTTTCAGCGTTTAACCAAAAATTACTATTTTTAGTAAGTTTCTATTTTAGGAAAGTTTTTAGTTTCGAGACGTTAATACCGTCACCTATATTTGCTTAATCCATATTTCCTTAAGGGCACTAGAGAAATCTAAACGTTTAACTTCCATGCCCCTCTTGCTAAAATTCACCAAACTTACTATTTTTAGCAACCTTATTGCTTTTCTTAAAATGTGTTAACGACGTCTTTAAATGATACTAATCAATATATATGTGTAACTATATGTTTCGCTAGTGTTTTAAAATCTCAACATATCTTGAAAGTGTCCGAAAACCCATTTTACTATTCACATCAGCACCTATGTTGATTATTTTGCCGAAAAATGTTTTAAGTTTCATTTGGCTATAACTTGACCGCTTTAAGTCCGATTTTAATGTATAATATATGAAAAATTATTTACTTGAAACGAGCTCTCCAAAAGCAACTTTTACGCCTAATGAAAACATTCCTAAGTCGACCAAAACCTCAAAACAATTTCAGATCAGCAACTATGTATTTCACAAACTCTTTTAAAAATCACCCCAAACTTCACAATAGTGCCTAATCTAGCCTAATCTCTATTTACCACTAATCCACAACCAAACCACACCTAAAACTTACCTAATCCCTTCACTTCTATTGTTTTAACTCACTTTTCAACTCACCTCACTAAGATAATAAAGTCATAAACATGTTACTTCCATTTTTATAAAAGATGACAATATATTATTTTATTTCTTTTTGAAAAATCAACACAAACACCATAGGAATCATAGATCTATGCAAGAACATAACATATGTAGAATGAAAGTAGAAATGAAAGTATAAGTTTCAAGATAAGCTTACAAATATGAAGAACAAGCTTAAGAAAACACAAGAATGAAGATGAAAGACTTGGATCTTGAAAAACCCCAAATAATAACTAAACCCTAATTTGTAGATCTTGAAATAAACCCTTAAATCAATGAACCAAAACTTCAAACCACCTTAAAACACCTTATAAATGAACCTAGTATGCTTGGATTATACAAGAAATCAAATAAAATAAAACCCTATAAGGGGTGTTTGTTGTCGTGAGCAAGCAAGAAGAAAGAGGGAGAGAAAAGAAATTTTGGAGACTATGAAATGAAGAGTGAACCCCTAGATGTATTATTACTTGATATTTATAGGTAGTGGGATAAGGTTAAGGGTTCATGGCTAGTCAAAAGATGTGTAACCAAATGACTAACTGATCAACACACACCAAGAGTGTGTGTGGTGGTGGGTTCGGATGCACAAGACCAAAGAGGGGGGGGGGGGGTTCAAGCTTGAATCACTAACCAACTAGCCACTTGAAATTTAATCAAGATTCCATATTATATCATAATGAAGATGGAGAAGTGATCCAATATTGACATGCATGAAGACAATACCTCTTACATCTTCATATATGCTTCTAAAACATCACTATCTATACATGTGATGTAGTGTTTTCATTTAAAATTTAATTTTTTGGTTCCTTTTCTTTTCTTTTTTGCTTGCACCAAAAATTTGAGAGGTTAAGGGGGGGGGGGTTGACCACCAAATTCTAACTTCTAAACTCAACATATACGATAACTAGAGTTTACACAAAAAGATTTCGGGTTTTCGGGGTTCCGTTTGATCAAAAACGCGAAAAACGCAAATTAAACGTTAAAACGTAAAAATAAGTATCGAAAGTGATCGTAAACTACGAAAAACTTAGAAAAGATAAAATAACTCATATAATATCTAAACTAGTCAAAATCCAAAGTCGGAACGCGTCCGATGACGTTTTTCATATTTACGCGGGTTAACTTCCGGTAAATCGACAAATTCAAACGTAACGTATAAAAGTCAAAATAAATGATCGGAAAAATTTAAAATATTGATCTGAAATTTACGGGGTGTGACATCCTTCTCCCGTTAAAAGAGCTTTGTCCTTAGAGCTTAAGACATATCTTTAGACGCAGGTATAGGGTTAGCAAAAAGATGAGGATACTTTTTCTTCATTTGGTCCTCGCGTTCCCAAGTGAACTCAGGACCTCACCTCGAATTCCAACGGACCTTCACGATTGGAATGCGGCTTTGATTTAGGTACGTTAACTCTCGATCCATAATTTCAATCGGTTCTTCAATGAAATTAAGCTTGTCATCAATATGGATTTCATCCAACGGAACATCTAGGGGTTCGTCGGAGAAACACTTCTTCAGATTGGAAACGTAAAAAGTACTATGAACCCGACTTGGTTGCTCTAGGAGTTCAAGTCGGTATGCAATCGTTCTCACTTTACCAAGAATTTTGAAAGGTCCAATATAGCGAGGGTTCAGCTTCCCCCGTTTGCCTAAACGTATCACCCCTTTCTATTTTGATACTTTTAACATGACCTTATCTCCAACCTCAAATTACAATGGCTTACGTCTCCTGTCGTGTAAGCTCTTCTGGTCTACTCGGTGCACGTGAATACCTTCATGATCTGAAATGAATTCTCAGTTGTTTCAATGAAAATTTCCTTCTGGGCCAGTGAGCTGAGCGTCCCCAACCTCAGCCCAACAGATAGTCGATCGACATTTTTGGCCGTAAAGAGCTTTAAATGGTGCATCTTTGATACTAGTGTGATAACTGTTATTGTAGGAAAATTCCACCAAAGGTAGGTGTCTATCCCAACCTTTCCCAAAATCAATCACACAAGCACGTAGCATGTCCTCCAAGGTTTGGATGGTTTCTCTCACTCTGACCATGAACCTTTGCGGGTGGATAACCGTATCTCATAATCCAATTGAGTACCTAGAGCTTTGTTCAATGACTACCAGAAATGAGATGTAAATTTACTATCTCGATCAGAGATAATTGACACTGGCACACCATGTCTTGAGACTACTTTCTTCAAGTATTGTCTCGTCAACTTATCCATTGAGTTGGTCTCCTTCATAGGTAAGAAATGAGCAGATTTGGTGAGTCGGTCAACAATTACCCAAATTGTATCTTGACCAGACGATGTATTTGGAAACTTTGTAATGAAATCCATTGTAATGTTCTCCTACTTCTATACCGGGATCACAGGTTGGACCAACAAACCGGATGGTTTTTGTCATTCGGCCTTGACTCTTGTACAAGTCAGGCACTTACTGACGTAAGTGGCAATCTCAGCTTTCATATTTGGCCACCAATACAGTTTCTTCAAGTCTTGGTACATATTTTTTGATCCAGGATGGATCGAATACTTTAACTTATGCGACTCGTGCATAATCAGAGTTCTCAACTCACCAAAACAGGGTATCCAACTTCTATTCCTCAAACATAATGTTGCATCAGCACTGGGCTCCAGATTCTTAATCATACCACCCAAATCTTCGTTTCCATAATTCTTTTCCTTTCTCACCTCAACCTGAGCGTTTAAAATTTGCACTAGAAGGTTCAGACCAATCGTCAAAACTAAAGCTCAAACTCGTAGTGGCTTATTCTGTTCCTTTCGGCTCATGGCATCCGCCACCATGTTCGCTTTTCCCGGATGATAACGGATTTCACAGTCGTAGTCACTCAACAATTTAAACCATCTACGTTGTCTCATGTTCAATTCTTTCTGATCAAGAATATGTTTCAAGCTCTTATGATCAGTGAACACAACGTATTTCGTGCCGTATAAATAATGTCTCCACATTTTGAGAGCAAACACTACAACTCCAAGTTCTAAGTCATGTGTAGTGTAATTCTTCTTGAAAATCTTAAGTTGGCGTGGCGCATAGGCTATGACCTTTTCCCTTTGCATCAAAACTGCGTCCAACCTTTTACGAGAAGCATCACAGTAAACCATGAAGTTTTTACTACCTTCGGGTAAAGCCAAGATCGGTGCACTACACAATTTCTGCTTCAAACAGCTGAAATGCGGCTTCTGCCTTTTCACTCCAATCAAACCTCACGTTCTTTTGAGTCAGCTTCGTCACAGGCTTGGCAATTTTTGAGAAACCTTCGATAAATTTATCGGTAAATAGCCACAAGACCCAGAAATTGAACGAATTTCTATCGGAGTCTTGGGCGATGCCCAATCCTTGATTGACTCAATCTTAGCTGGGTCCACGTGAATGCCTTCACTATCAATCACATGACCAAGGAATTGTACCTTCGACAACCAAAATTCACACTTTGAAAACTTGGCGTAAAGTTCTTCCTTCTTAAGCAACTCCAAAATTATCTTAAGATGTTCTGCGTGCTCTTCCTCGCTCTTGGAGTAGATCAAGATGTCATCAATAAAAAAGATCATGAATTTATCTAAGTATAACTTGCACACCCGATTCATCAGATCTATGAATACCGCCGGTGCATTGGTCAGTCCAAACGGCATCACTTGAAACTCATAGTGACCGTAACGTGTTCTAAATGCTGTCTTTGTAGTGTCTTCCACCTAAACTCTGAGTTGGTGATAACCAGATCTCAGGTCGATCTTAGAGTAGACTCTTGACCCTTGCAACTGATCAAACAAGTCGTCGATTCTCGGAAGTGGATATCAATTTTTCACAGTCAGCTTGTTCAGTTCACGGTAATCGATACACATCCAAAAAGATCCATCTTTATTTTTAACAAACAAGACCGGGGCTCCCCAGGATGAGGAACTAAGTCTTATAAACCCTTTGTCAGAAAGTTCTTGTAGCTGAGTAGATAATTCTTGCAGTTCTGACGGTTCTAATCTATACGGGACGCGTGCCACGGGTGCAGCACCAGGGACCAAGTCGATTTGGAATTCGACTTGTCCCATAGGTGGTATCCCAGACAAGTCTTCTGGAAAGACCTCCGAAAAGTCTCGTACGATAGGCCCCTCCTCAAGTCGCTTCTCCTCTAACTTGTCTTCAGTTTCCTTCTTCGTAATTTATGCCAGAAAAATTGGGCAACCTTTCTTAATATACTTCTGAGTCTTAGTGCACGATATAATGCTCAACTTTGACTTCTTTCCTTTGTCACTCATATCGCCTTGAACTATTAAAACTTCGTCTCTATAGGGAATCCGCATAATCTTTTCATCACACACGATCACCTCATGATGGTTCGCTAACCTGTAACCTTTGCCCTTTTTGTGTTCTGAATATTTCATTTATAGTCCTTTTCCTATTTGACTTTTGTTAGTTTATTCAGATTTTGTACCGTTTGACGGTGGTGATTTTATGAGAATTATGGCGATTTATGGTTTATTGTGATTAATAATCCCTTTTGGAAGGTATTATTGCGTTATTTGTAATCCGGGTGGTTTGCCCCGTGAATTTTTAAAAATGCCAAAAAATAAGTCTGACACGTCCGTTAATGTCCAAATGAGTTTTGAAGGGTTTAAAGCGTAAATATGTCATGTGAATACTCTAGGTTAATGAAAGTTATTTTAAGGTGAATAAAAAAAGCTAATGTAACTTTGGGGTAAATTTTGCTGGTTAGTTTAACGAGCGTTTTAAGTGATTCCGATACGAAAAGAATGACCCGAGACCCCTTGGATCCTATGGCCGGTCAAATAAGTCAAGAAGGGACAACATGACATTTTTTTAGCAAGCTTGTCTAAGAGTTGTATACTTATATTCTTCCACTAGACATTTCATGCATTTCATTTTCATTTCAAAAAGATAAAACACACACTTGTATGTGTGTATGGTGCGTCCGACCTAAGCCACCAACAAAAACACATAAATTTTCCTACTTTGATCGAGAATGTGATATTTCGGGTTGATACGAGTATTTGGGTATTCATTTAAACAACGTTTGGGTTGTCCGGTTCGTGTCGAAATCTACATTTTTGAAGATTTTCTTGTAAGTTTTCAAATTTAAATTTCGTTTGTCCTTTTAGTTTGTGGGTGTATTTGATGCATAATGTTAGTATTGTCACAAGTTGATCGTTGTGAAAATCGATTTTTGGAAACGAAACGAATAAAAAGGTTGCGTTTGGTTCGTCGGATATAAAAGGGAAAATAGGGGTAATTTTGATGTTGTGGTCGTGATGGTTAAATAAAATATATTGCTAGATCGCTTATTTTTAATAGTAGCTTGTATAGCTTATTTCGGGCTTATTTTTAAGCTATTTCTTGGCTTATTTTGAGCTTATATGCCACGTGATTTTTCAAGATCACTAGGAAAGTGATTTTGACTATTTTTGTGTTATGGCTGTTTTCTGACTATTTTTGAGGCTTATGATAGTAATCAAATGCGATACGTAGCTTATTATCTTATTTTCAAGCTTAATATACGTAATTTGGAGCTTATGAACTCAAGGCCCAATAAGTCTATTTAAGCCGTGGCTTAATTGGAGGGCTTATTGTGGTCCGGATTATTTTTTACTGATTAGTATAAGATTATGTATGAAAATAGACTTTGGTTTTGGACTTGGATCGTATTTTGGACTTATAAATATCTTAATGGGCCCTTATTGGGCCTTAAAGCCCAATAAGCGATATTTAATCGTTATGAGAGTTTTGACGGACTTTTAAAAGTGAAAATGTATTTACGAAGTGATATTGAATGATATTTTGGGAAAAACGTTTTAGTAAACGTTAAAGATTGAGATTTTGGAGTTTTGTCGAAAAGTGTCAAATTTATGAAAAATGTTGAAAATAAGGTTTGAAATCTTAGAAAACGTTGTATGAGTGTACGGGTCATGTCGAAATTTCGTAAAAAGTTTATACTTAAAATTTTTCTAAAAACATGATTTTTGATTTTAAATAAAAAAATATTTATTTAATTAATTTATTTATTTAATAAATTCACAAAATGACGAAAAACATAATTTTTCTTGAAACTTCTCGAATATGTTTACTATGAGTAAACGTTTCATTTTCAACTCTAATATGATTATTTTCACGGTGACTAAGGTTACCGAATGGACTTACCGAGATATATTTATAATTATTAATTATAAATATTTACGTATATTACTTATCTATTTCTTTAAATAGTATAAGTATGTATTATTGAGTAATGAGATTGATATGATGTTGGATATGCTGCAACCACAACCACTAAATGTTATTGCGTAATAGTACAAGCGTCTAAACTCTATGCATCAAACGAGAAGAATTTTTTTGGATATGGAGATGAAAAAATTGGGACATTAACAGACTAGTCATGTGCGGATCGTTCGTTGCATTTGCTTGTGTGATTGAGATTTGGTTGCTAAAGACTTGCTTAAGGTGAGTTCTCGTAGCCCTATTTTTACTGTCTTTTCGTTGGGGAAAATGATACTCAAAGGTGTTTTGAAATGTTTTGAATTGATCTGTGCGAACTTGTGGTTTATGTTTTTGGACAAGATTTGTGCTTAATACTGCTTATGTGACAATATAATGTGTTGCCAATGATTTTATTGGACTCGATTGTGTACGACTACCCATATTTGTGTGATTATTAAGCGAATGGGTATCGCCTACCCTAGTTGTGTGTGGTCTTTGCCCTAAATTTAGTGCTCCAGCTGGTAGGGAGGACCCTTAATGCTAAGTGACATAAGGTATTGACTAGCAGGGTATGCTATGTCTGGATTGTTTGCAGATATTTAGCGGTCATATAGCCCTATTGTCTCACTATAAATATTGAAACTTTTGAGTTTAAGGTCAAACCTACGACTCACCAACATTAATGTTGACAGTTTTCGAGTTCATTTTCAGGTGAAGTGAAAAAAGAATAGTTTGGTGATGTGTGATAGCAGGCTTAGAAGTATCCCGCTGGATTTTCATGTGAAGTCTTGCCTATTTATTCTATTTGGCTTTAGTATTTGGAAATTTTGGTTTAAGTTTGGATTTTGGACCCTTGTGTGGGCTATTGGTTATTGTAAGAGATTGTGGATTTTGATAGCGATTTAGGACATCACTCGAGGTTGTTTGAGGTTGATGTTCTCGTAACACTGAAGTTTATGACATTGTATTTTCCCACTATATTTTGTATCATGTGTTATGATTGATCATGTTATTGCAATTCTATTTCGCCATTTTTAGGGTGTGTGACAGATTGGTTATCAGAGCCAAGGTTATAAAGAACTAGGTGGATTGGCCTAGACTATAACCTAAGATCCTTGTTTAGTTACGTATAGGATATGTGTGCACGGTGTTCCGCTTTTGTTTGCTTTCGCGTGTTCGCGGTTTGATGCTTTAGTTATGTCAGTCATTAAAATGTGTGAGCTCAATATTGAGTATGACTAGGAAAGGAGGCGAATATAAGTACGATGGCCAACGTAGTTATAAGCGTATCACAACTCACTCATACTTAGTAATGTTGTTCACATAAATTGATGTTGACACCATAGGGTGGTGTTATGTGTATATCTGTATATATAGTAAGATATTCTATATATATGCGAGTCTTCCCACTTACCTAACGTTGCCCATATTCTCCTTCGTATAGATAATGCCGCCAAGGATGAGGACTCGAAGTGCTGGCCGACCTGCTACCGAATCACTAGAAGGGGGAACGGGTGTATACGGTTTGTAGAAGTGGAAGGGTAAAAGACCTATGGAAAGGTAATGATGAGCGTATTAATAGATTTGAAGGTCAAGGAAAGACCAAGGAATATGGAGCGAACGGGGTGTAGAGGGAATTCAATTGGAATGTAAAGCGAGGCCAATGGGGGAGCCACCTGACTAATTCTCGACTATCATTGCCCAACAATTACATAACCTCTTACCGCGCTATGCTAGCTCAGATTGGTAACCAAGGATATGTTAGAAATCAAAATGGTAATGTGGTTAATGAGAACATTCAGGAGAACGTTGGGAATGTGATAGTAAATGGCAACCGGGTAGGTTGTTCATATAAAGAGTTTTTAGCTTTTAACCCTAAGGAATATGATGGTAAGGGAGGTGTGGTAGTTCTTACTCGATGGATTAAGAAAATAGAGTATGTAGATGATATGAGCGGTTGTAGTATTGACCAAAAAGTGAAATACACTACTGGTTCATTTGTGGGTAAGGCTTTAACATGGTGGAACTCTCAGATCCGCACACTAAGTCGGGAAGTTGTTGTTAGTATGTCATGGAATGACTTTAAGTTTATGATGATAGAAGAGTTTTGTCCTAGTCATGAGATGCAAAAGTTAGAATCTGAGTTATGGAATCACGCCATTGTTGGGGCTGGCCATGTTGCGTATACTGATAGGTTTCATGAGTTGGCTAGGTTGTTTTCCACATTGGTAACTCTAAAAAGTAGGATGATTGAGAGGTATGTTTATGGCCTTGCTCCACAGATCCGTGAGATGTTGGCAGCAACAGAGCCAAAGACTATACAGAAGGCTGTGCAGATTTCTAGTGCACTGACCGATGAGGCTATAAGAAATAGATCAATTAAGATGGTTGAGAAAAAAGGAAATGTGGGGGAACCTAGAAAGGATAAGAATGATAGGGATGATAATAAGAGGACTAGGACTGGGAATGGATTTTGCTACTACCGCAAACCTTATAGGAAGAGAGAATACGAGTACTTGGCCTAAGTGTACCACCTGCAACTCTTACCATGCACCCGGAGGGCCTTGTCACACATTCTTCAAATGTAACCGCCCGGGTCACTTGGCAAAGGATTATAGAGGCATGCAGAGGAATGTGAATCCTGTCAATGCTAGAAACCCAACTGTTAGGGCATGTTATGAGTGTGGTAGTACTGACCATGTCAGGTTAGCTTACCCTAGATTGAATAGGGCACAAGGACCAGAAGAAAATTGGCCAAACCAAGTTGCTGCTAATAATAGGGGTCAAGGTTGCGGAAACCTAGGGAACCAAGCTAGGGCCAGGGTATTCATGTTAGGAGCAGAGGAAGCTCGCCAGGATCCGAACATTATGACGGGTACATTTACTTTGAACAATCATTTTGCCACTACCTTATTTGACTCTGGTGCCGACTATAGTTTTGTTTCTACTACTTTCATACCTCTGTTAGGCTTAGAGCCCAGCGAATTAGGTTTTAAATATGAGATTGAGATAGCTAGCGGGCAACTAGTAGAGATTGATAAGGTTATTAAGGGTTGCAAACTAGAAATCAAGGTCATGTCTTTGACATCGACTTGATACCTTTTGGACATGGGAGTTTTTGATGTGATTATAGTATGGACTGGTTGTCTAAATTATAAAGCTAAATAATTTACCATGAGAAAAGTTGGTGAGGATACCAGTACTCACAAGTAATAGATATGATTCAAAAAGAATCACATGAGATTCTAAAGGAATCACATGAGATTCTAAAGGAATCACATGAGATTCAAAAGGAATCACATGAGATTCTAAAGGAATCACATGAGATTCAAACTGAATCACATGAGATTCAAATTGAATCACATGAGATTCAAACTGAATCTCATGTGATTCAGTTTGAATCTCATGTGATTCTGTTTGAACCACAAGTGATTCTGTTTGAATCACAAGTATTTGTTAAAAAATTATGTGAATAAAAATACCTTTGATGGAATTTTTTGCATAATATGCCACATGCAAAGTCTGTGTTTGGATTTAGTAAAAACGGCTTCGATAGCTCTTTTCATGGCTCCATCTTGATCTGTCACAATCATCGTTGGTTCTTTTAAGAAAGCGGTCATGAATGCTGTTAGCAGCCACGTGTATGATTTTGTATCTTCATGTAGAAGCATTCCGGAACCAAGTGTGACACACTTTCCGTGATTATCGATGCCAATGAATGGTACAAACTTCATGTTGTACCTATACAAAAATGATTAATATTCATGAATGCGCGACTAATTTTATCCCTAAATACTTGTGATTCAGTTTGAATCTCATGTGATTCCGTTTGAATCTCTTGTGATTCTGTGTGAATCATATCTATTACTTGTGAGTACAGAAGAATCACATGTGATTCATCGTTAATCCCATGTGATTCTGTTTGAATCACATGTGAGTTTATGAAAATAAGAGTAATTATATAGGATAAAAGTAAATCACTTACTTGTTGCTGTTGAAGGTTGCATCAAAAGATACTATGTCTCCAAACTCTTTGTAATTGCATTTGGCAACTTCATCAGCCCAAAACATCGAGACTAACTCACTATTTTCTACCCTATACTGAAAGGTGAAGTTCGGCACATACATTTTTCTGTTTTTGGTATGCGTTTAATTACACATACTTTTCGCCATTAAAATCGGACTTAAATGACCAAAAACGTACCAAAAATACATTGTATTTATATGTTTTCACTTATTTTGTGCAGGAAACGGATATCCGACAAAAGGACAAAAAATCAAGCAAAAACGAACAAAACCAAGCACGGAATGGAAAAGCGTGGAAAAGACAAAGTCAAATCGAAGCCAAAGACCAAAAAGTCAACAGTCAAAGTCAAGCCGACATCGAAGAATACTTAATGGGTCAAACCCGAACCCATTTAATGGGCCGGAAAAGCCCATTAGTATATTTATTGAAGACTTTGAAGCCCAATCCGAATTTAAAAAGCCCATCTCAAAGAAATAGGCCCATAACCTATCAAAAAGCCCAATATAAACTCCAGGGACTAATTCTGCCCAAGTCCCAAAATTATTTCATAAGAAAAATGGTGGGAATAATTTTTATACATATAAGGGACTGAACCTGCCAATCCTTTAAAGTTGTACACCAAAGGACTGATTTTGCAAGAGATACATATATGTTGAAGGGTTGTTTCTGCCACTTTCCCAAAATTGTTACACTATAAGGACTTAATTTGCAAAACCCTTATAACATTTGAGGGACCAATCTTGGACAAGCCAAAACTCACCCTTTTATAACTCAAATTAGTACTGTATATCTTCTTGGGTCAGGTTTCCCGCCAAACACATAACACCCCAAACCCGTCCCTTTCAAGCTTCGTTGACCTCACCACAACCTTCCAAACCCGTCACTAACATATACCCCACCCCTTCCCCACATGCTAAAGGTCCACGCTGCCCCCCACATGGTCAAGAGACACGCTGGCAATCCTAGGTCTTACATTCGATCAATGGTTGTGATTTATTGATTGGGCAACACTCAAGATTGAGGGCTCAGATTGGACTTGAGTCTCTACACACACAACAAGCACAAATAGCTGTTTTGTCTCAGCAAACAAACACAAAGAGGAAGAAGACAAAGAAAAAGAGAAGAGCCCTAGCTCGAATTGTTCTATATAAGCTTTGTAAAGCCTTTTAGGCAAAAGTAGTTTTTAGTTCAGTTTAAAATTTTAAGTTTAACTTTCTTGTACTTGAATTTTTAAGTTTAATGAAAATTCAGATTCACGTTTTTAAAGTGTGTTCCAAGTTTTTTTTAGATTTAAGTTTCTTTTAAGTTCACTTTTGATTCATATAAGCATATAAGCCACTATATAATCTGTTTAAACTTCTATACAAGAATTAAGAAAAGAAAACCAAAAAGAAAGAAAAAGAGAGTGCTGAATTTAAGCTTATTGGATGAATGAGCAGTAATGGAAGGCTCATTGGGTTTGTAGCAAAGCTTATTTATAAGCTTGGGTAGGTCTTAGAGCTTATTTAGGTTTTTGTTACTCCTGTTTTGAGCAAGGAGTCAAGGTACATTTCTTTTTAAATTTTCTTGCTTATTAGTACTGTAGCTCAGCTTATTGTTGCTTATTTTTAGCTTATTATTGTTTTTATTGCTTATTCATGTCTTATTTGTGTTTGTTAATGTTTTCATGCTTGTATTTTTTGCATTTCATGCCAAAATGCCCTAATATGCTTATTTGTGCTTTGTGCTTATCTGCTTAATTCATTGCTTATTCCCTTTTGCTTTTTGCTTTTTATTACTTAGTATTGCATAATTAATTTTTGTCTTCAAAATTGTGTGCTTAAATCTGTCTTTAATAGTGTAAAATCAAGTTTTTAAAAATCAAAAGGGGTGTTTGGGACAACTGCAAAATGGGTTATTCTGGTTAGTCTAATGGGTTGTGGTCATTGGACAAATTTTGGCTAACTTTTTAAAGCTCTTAAGAATCTGTTTCTCAAAAATTTTAAGTTTCTAAAGTGATTTTTAAGTTTTCACTTTGTTTTCTTAAATCTGGTGGAATTTTAAAGGTTTAAGGAGCTTATTTGATTAAGCTTTTATAAACCAGAAGTGAGGTCTTAAAGTAGTGTCATTTGGTGTGTTAAAATCAACTAGTTAAGTTTTTAGGTTTTACTTGCATTTTTCTTAAAACTGTCAACATAACAATTTTGAGTCACTTTAAATCTGTTTGAATTTGCTTTTTAGTTTTGAGCTTATTAGGGTGCTTATTTTAAGCCGACTTTTTATCAAAAATTTCCTTGTAAAACTGCCCTGGTGTAAAAGGTGGATTTTAAGCAATTGTTTCTTGGCTTATTCTTTTTCAAAAGTTCAAACTTTTTGCAAATATAGAAAGTCTATAAGCTAATCTGTAAGCCCCATAAGTGTCAGACCTTAACTTGGTCTTTGGAGTATTTATTTTTAAGCACATAATAGGCCTTTTGACTGTTTTCTGTTTTTGCATTCTAGTATAGACAATAGCTTAATTTCTTTTTCCAGCTTATTAGGAGCTTTTTAGTTGTTGATTTCAATTCATAGTTGCTTATTTAGTTTGCTTTTGTGTCTATATTTGCTTATTTTTAACTGTCCTGTGCTTAACTTGTGTCAAAAATTAAAAAGAATCATGCACTTGTGCCTTTAAGCTCATACTAGCTGTCTGTCTTATAGCTCTTTTCTGGCTTATTTTGTAGTTTTTATTTGTTGGTTTTTGTTTTCCTCTACTTATTAAGTGTGCTTTTGTAACTGTGTGTGCTTATTATTTCTTCACTTTTGCTTATTTTTGCTAAAAACCAAAGAAAAGATAGCATTTTAAGCCTTTAAGCCAATTAAGTATTCTGACGGCATTTTAGGTGTTTTTTTGTTTCTGGCTTATTTTTAGCTTTCACTTTATAGTTGTAGTTTTAAAAATTGCTCAACTTAATTTGCTTCATTCAGTTTGTTTAATAAAAAAAATAAAAAGAGTTGGAAAAAAAGGGGTTACTGTAGCAATTATAAAACGAGTGTGAGTGGGACTTGAACCCCTCACCTCCCGTTCACAACACACACATCCTACCGTTTTCCCTTGGGTCTTTTTCAAGACTTGAGTTGCAACATTTAATATAAGTCCACTTTTAGCCTTTAAGCTTTAAGCTCGTTTGGGCTTATTCTGAGCTTATTTATAAGCTCAATTTCTAGTTTTTTATTTTTCTTAGATTTGTTTTAACTTTAAGTATTTTTCATAATTTTTTCAGAATTTTTATCAACATATAGTATTTTTAATATTTTATTTTCTTTAAAATCTTATTTAATTCATAAAAAATAGAAAAATTATCCAAAAAATATTTTTCTTTTTTTAGAAAATTTTCTTTAGTCATATTTTACGTAGGAAAAATATAAAATCTTTCGTAGGGTCATTTTTACAAAAATTCAATTTTTAAAGAACGGTTTTCGTCCCGGTTTTTGTTTTCACTCGTTTTTAACTCAAATTAACTCCGTTTTCAGTCTAGTCTTTTTCATTCTTCATTATTAGTCCCCTAAAGCAGATTAGAAGTAAAAATTTCTTTGTAGGGTTAATTTTTAAGATTTTAGGTTTTTGACCCCTTGTTCGGTATTCCTGCTCTCGTTTTTCAGTTTAATCTCGTAATTTTTAGGTTTTTCTCAATTGTTTTTGCTTATTATTGATTAATTTAGCTTTCAAACTCCCAAATCACTAATCTCATTCAAACTCTCAATTTTCGACAGTATCAATTTTCAAGCACTGCCTCGTTGGAGATAAACGACCCGGGAATATTCTATACTACTTCTCGGTTTCATTGATTATTTTTAGATTATACTTATTACATATATTTTATTATATATTATATATATAAGAGGTTTAGTTTAACACCAATCACCTTTTCACTCCAATCAAACTTCATGTTCTTTTGAGTCAGCTTCGTCATAGGCTTGGCAATTTTTGAGAAACCTTCGATAAAGCGTCTGTAATAGCCAACAAGACCTAGAAATTAACGAATCTCTATCGGAGTCTTGGGCGATGCCCAATCCTTGATTGACTCAATCTTAGATGGGTCTACGTGAATGCCTTCACTATCAATCACGTGACCAAGAAATTGTACCTTCGACAGCCAAAATTCACACTTTGAAAACTTGGCGTACAATTCTTCCTTCTTAAGCAACTTCAAAATTAACTTAAGATGTTCTGCATACTCTTCCTCGCTCTTGGAGTAGATCAAGATGTCATTAATAAAAACGATCATGAATTTGTCCAGATATGGCTTGCACACCCGATTCATCAGATCCATGAATACTGCTGGTGCGTTGGTCAGTCCAAACAGCATCACTTGAAACTCATAGTGACCGTAGCATGTTCTAAATGTTATCTTTGGAATATCTTCCTCCCGAACTCTGAGTTGGTGATAACCAGATCTCAGGTTGATCTTAGAGTAGACTCTTGACCCTTGCAATTGATCAAACAAGTCATCGATTCTCGGAAGTAGATATCGATTCTTCACAGTCAGCTTGTTGAGTTCACGATAATCGATGCACATCGGAAAAGATCCATCTTTCTTTTTGACAAACAAGACCAGGGCTCCCTAGGGTGAGGAACTCGGTCTTATAAACCCTTTGTCAGAAAGTTCTTGTAGCTGAGTAGACAATTCTTGCAGTTCCGTCGGTGCTAATCTATACGGGGCGCGTGCCACAGGTGCAGCACCAGGGACCAAGTCGATTTGGAATTCAAGTTGTTGTGATGGTGGTAATCCAGGAAAATCTTTTAGAAATACCTCCGGAAAGTCCCGTACAGTCGGCACATCCTCAAGCCGCTTCTCCTCTGACTTATCTTCGGTTTCCTTCTTCTTAATTTGTGCCAGAAAAATCGAGCAACCTTTCTTAATATATTTCTGAGTCTTAGTGCACGATATAATGCTCAACTTTGACTTCTTTCCTCTGCCACTCCTATCACCTTGAACTATCAGAATTTCGTCTCCATAGGGAATCCGTACAATCTTCTCATCACACACGATCACTGCATGATGGTTCACTAACCAATCCATGCTGATGATGACGTCAAAACTACCAAGTTCTACTGCATTAGGTCAATATTAAATGGGTGACCTAGCAATCCTAACGTACAACCTCTAAGTACGGTATTAGTTTCAGAAATTCTCTCGTCGGCTAATTTGATAGCATAGCTAACATCTAAAGTATCGGGGGTTATATCAAGCAAGGTACTAAAAGCAGTCGATACAAAACTTCAATCGATGCTTGAATCAAATAACATAGAAGCATAATGGTTGTTGAGAAGAAACGTACCCGTAACAACGTTTGAGTCGGGGTTAGCATCTTCTCTACCTAGGACATATGCTTTTTCTCTTACTTCACCAACACCATTCTTGTTTCCCGTTTTGTTTCCACGGTTTTGATCTTTCAGCTTTGGGCAATCACTCGTGTAGTGTCCTTACCTTCTACACTCGAAACAAGTAAAAACTCTCTGATTCACTACTTGACCTCTCTGATTGGAAATAGTAGAATCTGTCGCCTTATAGTCCCGAGTCAAATGTCCAACCATTTGGCACTTCCCACATCTCACAGTGCATGGCCCTTTATGATGATATTTTCCCTTGTTGCAAAGAGGTAGCAGTCCATTATACACCCTCTTTTCATTGTTTCCAGCCGTGTAGGCTCTTGCTACATTCTAACCTCCAACATTTTGTCTTTTGTTCGGTGGTTGCTGACTACGGTTGTCCTTCTGGCTATTATCGAACTTTCTTTTGTTCTCAGCATTTTTCATAGCATAACCTTTCAACTTTTGATCCATTAAGTTGTTAGCAATTTGAACAGCATCTTGCAGTCTTGTAGGTTCAGCAGCAATTACATTCCTTTGGATGTTATCGAGGAGACCTCTAATGAATTTCTCAACCCGATCCTCCTCCTCGGGGATCATCTTGGTGCACATCATAGTCAACTCTTGAAATCTCTGAGTATAAGCAGCCAAATCATTGTTCTTCATAGATAAATTCCACAGCTCAGATTCTATCTTTTGAATTTTAGTCATTGGGCAGTACACTTTAGCCATTAGCTTCATGAGCTCTCTCCATGTCATAGAAAATGCAGCATCAGCTCCAATAGTCATCTTATGTGAGTTACACCAAGTTAGTGCACTGTTTAATAGTGTGCAAGTAGCATACTTGACTTGGTATTTCTCTGGACAATTGCTGATATGGAAAACTGTTTCCATCTTCTCGAACCACCTTATCAACCCGACAACATCCTTCTGTTGCCTTGAAGTTTAGCCGTATTAGCAACCATGAAGTCTTGGTAATGTACCAAAAATCTCGAGCAAACAGACCTCTCACCCCTATATTCTTATTTGATTTTCAGTTTCTCCACTATTTCCCACGCCACTATTTCCATCTCTAACCATTTTTCAGTCTCCACTATTTCATTACCACCATTTTCCATGTTCTACCAATTCCATTATCGCTGCAGTTGCCGTCAGGGCTTTAAACTTCTCAGCCTTGCGAGAGCATTTGTAGCATGGGTTGCCTCATAAGCAGCCAACGCTTCCTTCATTCATCGGTTAATGAGTTCTTCGATTGCCTCCGGGGTTATACCAGAACGAGTGATAGTCATATTCTACATCACAAGACATAGCACGCGGTAAGATTTGATACGAGATATAGCCACTATAAATGGTAAATAAAGTTTATATAGGAAAATACAATAGAACATGTTTTGCCAGAACAAGTAAATAACAATAAAGATGAATACACGAGTGAAATCAAACAAGCTTTTCATATTATATATAAAAGCATCAGTCGGTTACATTCAACCCATAATAAGGAACTTGATTTTACGCTAAAACTACTATTAACAACTGGTTCTACTATTATTCCAAAGTTCATACACAACATCATGGGCGAAAACCTAAACGCCTTACAGCGAATGTCTCCAATCCCCTAAATTACATCCTGTCATAGTAGCGGAACCTACGGATCTGCCTAAGCTCCCTCTCTATAAATATCACGTGTCGTCGAAACCTATCGGCTCTCGCTCTCTCCATCATCATGGTGCCTCAAAGTCTAGCGTTGCTCCTCTCCAAGGACGTAACCTGCTCAAGTAAGCTAGCTCTCTCTCCACCAGTAATCAAACTCCGCGACTCTTACTCTCTCTATGCTGTCTCAATGTCCTCTATCCTCTGAAGAGGTATCTTTATAACATGATCATAAATATCCTGCAAACCCTCCTCAACCTGCTCTAAATGCTCTACAGCATCAGGCATAAGCATAGCATCAGGTATATCAATCCCAGCAGTCACATCTACTCCAACCTCTATAGTACCTCTATCACTGGACTCGACCTCTTCCTCAACCTTATCCTTTACATCAACCCCAACATCGACCTTCATATCAATACCTGCATCAATCCCAGTCATAACATCCCTATCTACTGCAACCTCAACAGCTGTAGCATCAGCCTCAATGTCCTCTAACACATTTGTATCAATGTCCTCCTCAATACTATCCTCTAGTGAAATAGAATCCCTAAACCTCTTGCGAGGTGGGAGGAGATCAACACGAAAAGGAACTAAAGCTCTTGTAGCATGGATAGATGAAGTCACGGTAGCAGCAGGGGACCTACATCTCTTGCGAGATGGTCCAGCAGATGACTCGGAAGAAGGATCCCCAGCTGACGACTCAGATGTCGTCGGTGGATACATGGTAGATAATGGGACAGACCTCTAACGGAGATAGGCCTTGCTACATCGTGGAGTCTTAGCAAGTGATGGATGAACAAATCTCGGTGGTATAGATGAATTAGCTAAAGTGGTGTTTGGTGATGTATGCCTAGATAAGGAATGACCCGAAATAGAATGCCTAGATGAAAAATGATCAAAAGATGAATGACTCGATGATGATCCGAAAGTAAAACGATCCAAGTGATATGATGTGTACCTCAATTCTAAACGATAAGAAGGTAAAGGTGTAACTGACTTCCTCGCGGTCAATGCCCTACATGGCCCACCAGGATGAGTATGGTAAAGTCGACCAATGGGAATGTCCTCCCCAGTTCAGATAATAATAGCTCATCATTGACGAATCCTAGGTGGGGCAACAACAGGTGCAAGTGGAAACTCGGATGATGGTGCAACAATAGCAGATGATGCGGGTAAAATGGGAGCAGTAGGGATCTCTAGAGTAGAAGTAGTAGGTGATGATGATCGTGATGCAACTCTGCTCCTCTATCTAGTAAGCATAGCATCATGAGGTGTAGGTGATACATGCCTCTTGGGCATCTCAGTATCTGACTCTAAATCGTCTAAACACAGAAAAGGTAAAATCATAGGTGCTACAGATACGGGAGGTGGTGAACTCTCCGATAGATCAGACTCTGACGATGAATGAGTATCAAACTCGTGCACCCCAGCAGGTGAGGCAACTGCAGCCGCCCCCACCTCTAGTGCAACCGGGACCTTAATAGAAATCGAACCGATAAGGATAACTCGCGAAAAAGAGGATCCCGCACTCTCGGCTGATACGTCTGAAGAAATAAAAATAACCAGAGCTGCCATAACCTGCACAAGCAAGAGTTTATATAAATCCCTTTTATATCAAACCCTGCCAATGCGTGTAATGCAGGAAAGGTATAGATGTAAGGTATAGTCATGGCAAAATTACACATAATATAATTATGGAAGTGTATTATAATTAATACCCATATACTTATCGATAGTAATTATATACGTAAGCAAGTAAACATGCAGGATCACATACTAGTTATAGACCAGACCTAAATATACTATCTGGTTCTCTATAACCTTGGCTTTGGATATCAATCTATCACACCCCTAAACGGGGCCTAGACGGAAGCACGTGCCCGGGGGCATGACGTCATAATATTCATCACACAAGATACAAAGAACGACCTCTAAGGGTACGTTTAAAAATCCAACATCGTTGCATTAAATAAAATAGTTAAAGTTTTACATAAGTTCTTAGATAATATGCAGAAGCGAATAAAAAGTTTCAAAGTTTGACAACGATGTTAACATGGATAATAATAATTCTTGAAAATCGGTCCAAAGCAAGGTAGCACCATAAAGCAAGCAAAGACAAATCCACACTAAGCAACCTGCGAAAAAACATACTAAAATGTCAACATAAAGTATGTGAATTCATAGGTTTGAATTTACTATTAAAAGCGGACCACAAGTTCGCAGTACGCACGTTACAGTTATAACAGATACAACTTCACATAAAAAGTATTTACTGTTGCGCTAAGCTCATGACACCGAGGCTCAATTCGATACAGCACATTATATGCCAAACAAGATATTAATTGCCCCAGGTATCTGACCAAGATAACCTTAAGAAATCGACATGGTATCTATCCGAAATTGTTCTGTCTCCCGAATCTAGTAAGCGCTTACTTCCCAATATGGATTATTAGTCACAATAGATTCTATTTACAAACATTCACGATCCACATCAAACCGTCTTTTCCGTCAGGAAATCAACAGTTCATGATAGTTCGGGCATAAGTGGTCTATTCGCAACTTAGGCAACACGTAATCAGGAAAAGGCAACGTAAAGTAACTGTGTCTATAGTTTAAAAACAAGCACTGTCTCTCACCCCAAAGTAGTAAAGTAAAGATAGTAAAACGTGAGTCTATGAACTCACCTTTAGCAAATGGTGAGATAAATATCAATGAAGAGATATAATGCCAAGAGGTCCTACTTGAGACCTAAATCAATGACGCGTCTTAGAAAGACGGAAAGTATACCAAACTTGTACGAATCGTTTATAAGAGAAAAAGTCATCCATGACTGTTTGTGCTTTGACTTAATTAACAAAACGTGTCTGAATAAAATATATAGAGTTTTGTTCGTTAAGTTTCTAATCGTTTAACCAAAAATTAATGATTTTTTAGTTAGTTTTTCTATTTTAGGAAAGTTTTTAGTGTTCGAGACGTTAATATCTCCCCTATATTTAATTTAATCTATATTCCTTAAGGCACTAGAGAATATCTAACGTTAACTCCATGCCCCCTTCTTGCTAAAATTCACCAAACTTACTATTTTTAGTAACCTTATTGCTTTTTCCTAAAATGTGTTAACGGCGTCTTTAAATGATACTAATCAATATATGTGTGTAATTATATGTTTCACTAGTGTTTTAAAATCTCAACATATCTTGAATGTGTCCGAAAACCCATTTTACTATTCACATCAGTACCTATGTAGATTATTTTGCCGAAAAATATTTCAAGTTTCATTTGTCTATAACTTGACCGCTTTAAGTCCGATTTTAGTGTATAATATATGAAAAAATATTTACTCGAAACGAGCTCTCTAAAAACTACTTTTTATGCATATTGAAAACGATTCCTATGTCCGACCAAAAAAAACCTCAAAACATGTCGATTAGCAACTATGATTTCACAAAACTCGTATTAAAAATCAACCACAAACATCAACAATAGTGTCTAATCAGCCCAATCTCCATTCACCACTAATATCCACAACAAACCACACTAAAACTAACCTAATCCCTTCACTTTTATTATTGCAACTCACTTTTCAACTCACCTCACCAAGATAATAAAGTCATAAACATGTTACTTGCATTTTTATAAAAGATGACAAGATATTATTTCATTTCTTTTTGAAAAATCAACACAAACACCATAGAAATCATTGATCTATGCAAGAACATAACATATGTAGAATGAAAGTAGAAATGAAAGTATAAGTTTCAAGATAAGCTTACAAATATGAAAAACAAGTTTAAGAAAACACAAGAATGAAGATGAAAGACTTGGATCTTAAAAAACTCCAAATAATAACCAAACCCTAATTTGTAGATCTTTAAATAAACCCTTAGATCAATGAACCAATATGTTAATACAAATAATGCTCAAAAACGTTATTTATATTTTTTGACCTCTTAAAGTTTTGATAATAACAAAATGTAAAAACGTTTACAATAAAAATAAACGTTTACAAATTATTAAATGTAAAATTTTATTTCCAAGATTAGTGATCACTTAAGGTATGGACAAACAAAATAATTAAGCATAATTAGTGATCAAGAAAAACTTTTTCTCTTAATCCTCACTTTTAATTCTACAAAAGAATTTTCTCAAAAATACATTTACAAAATATTTTCTAATTAAAATAAAAGGTTTTATTAAAAACTTAAAATTTGAATTTCAAATTTGAAAGTCAAATATTCCCCTCAAAACGGAAGCTTCTACACCAGATACAACCTTCCCTACAAAAAGACAAAAAAAGGGAGCGGAGTCTAGGCGGCGACCCTCTTATAGGCTTGGCGGCCCCCTTATATATAAGGGACCGCCGGGACCGCCCCCAGATAGCCGTTGGGATTCCCTGCCTATAAATACTGGCCCATTCCCAGAAGAAAAACTATTCCTCTTTGCACGAAATTTTTTAGTCTTTTTTTCTCTCTAAACCTTCTTTCTCTCACTAAAACTCTTGATCAATAACATACTTAGATATTGTTTCAAGTGATCTAATCTCTTCTTCTCATCTCTTCCCTCTCATTCAAGTGCAAGAGAATAACACTCGTATTCGTCAAGAAGCGAAGTGTTAATTAGTGATCTCTCATCTTTTCTTCTAAGTACCAAACCTCTATTATATTTATCTTGTATAGTTGTGTGATTCGGATATTGTGTAAGTCCGATAGTGTAGATCTTGCGAGTGGGTGTATCTTGTGAAGTGGTAGATTGGTCCTAGCTAAGATTAAGACCCGACATTTAGCTTAGTGTCAGAAAATAACGTAAGCGACGTGTAAACGGTTTTCTCCGCCTAAAGGGAGCTTGTTGACATCTCGAGTCGGATACTCAGGGAGTGGAGTCAAGCGAAGAGGTGCTTCGTAGCTGAACTACTATAAAATCTTGGTGTCTTAGTTTGGTTGTTTCTTTCCTTATGTCTTTACATTATTATTGTTGTTATCGTGCTTTAGTTTAAATAGTTATTGCTTGTTCATATTGTGATTTGATTAAACATATATTAAACATATAACTCGGATCTATACCTTTTTGAAAGTAAACTTTTAAAACGCAAAACAAACGTGTAAACTATTCATCCCCCCTTTCTAGTTTCCACACAACCATTCATGTTGCCTTCTCGTTGGGGTAGTCGATGCGAAGCAAATTCATTCCTTTGAAGCTCTGGGTGATCAACAAATCCATACTTATTTAAAGCTCTAGGTTGTTCAGTTGGTTCCTCTTCTTCAGATGAGTGGTATCCTAGAAACTTAGAGATTTCTCCATCTTTTGAAATCATCGTCACCTCCCTCACTAGGATCCATTTCCCTCCTACTTGTTTCTTAGTCAACTTTGCTTCAATTCGACGCGGATACAAACCTCTCGGTATTCAGACTCTATAGTTCGTATGTGTTAAGTTTACGGGGTGTTAAGTTTACGAAAAAGACTCGGTCACCCCGTGTATTAACTAGAATAGCATATCTCGTAGTTTAATCGTAAGCGTATGACTCATGGTATTGGGCCGGGTCTTTTACCCACTTGTAAGCCTATACCAAATCCC
>BQNB010044218.1:0-12475 GCA_026074375.1 Tanacetum coccineum | reverse complement strand
ATTTAAATAATTAGTTTAGTATTTTTAAACATTTATTTTTATTAAAAACTTTAAAAAATCATAAAAAATAGAAAAATAATCAAAAAAAATATAATTCTTTTTTAGAAAATTTTCTTTTATCGTAAAGTTTCTAGGAAAAATAGTTTTGTTTCCGTAGGGTTAAAATTGCAAAATTTCGATTTTTAAAGAACGGGATTCGTTCCCGTTCACGTTTTTCGTGTTTTTAAGTTCATTTCAACTCCGTTTTTGTTCTAGTTTTCTTTAAACTTACTTTTAAGTCAATTAGAGTATATTAAAAGTGAAAATTTCATTTTAGGTTTAATTTTGGAAATTTAGGGTTTTTAATCACCGATTAGGGTTCTCGTTTTGCATTTTTAGTTAAAGTTTGATTTCACGTTATTTGTTTTCGTCTAATTGTTATAATTTGCTTATTTTAATTGTTTTTTAATTCATAGAAGTAGATAATCAAATCAAACTTTGTTATTATTCAAATCATTGTCCAAACAAAAACGTGGTTTCAATTTCACAAATCGTTGGGGAAATAACGACCCGGGAATCATACTTCCCGGTTAATATACGTATAATATATATATATTTGTGAAGATTTTCCTTTCTACCTTTGTCCTCAAGGGTAGTTTAGGAATTTCATATTATTTTCTACGTGTATAGATTACCTTCAATCACCTACTTGCCGTTAAGTATAATAAACTTCCTATCATACCTCTATATTTGGTGTTATCTACGGACTCACCTTATTCGTCTTTCGTGAGTTTTGTTTCCATGGATATAGGAGTTTTCATTGGCTTAGAATCTTCTAATCCAAATTTCTTAAGCATCTCCTTTATATATTTTGATTGATTAAAGAATATACCATCTTCTAATTGTTTTATTTGTAGTCCTAAAAAAAATTTAGTTCCCCCATCATACTCATTTCAAACTCGTCATGCATGATTTTGGCAAAATCATCACACATCTCTTGACAAGTTGATCCGAATATAATATCATCGACATATATTTGGATAATGATAAGATTGGGGTCCTTCTTTTTAGTGAAGAGTGTGTTATCTACTATTCCCATGGTGTAATCATGTTTAATAAGAAAAGCTTTCAATCTATCGTACCAAGCTTTAGGAGCTTGTTTGAGTCCGTAAAGAGCTTTCTTAAGTCTATAGACATGATTAGGTTTTGCGAAGTCAATGAATCCCGGAGGTTGTGCCACGTAAACCTCCTCATTGATAAAACCGTTAAGGAATGCACTCTTTACATCCATTTGAAATAATTTGAAGTCTAGTGCGCATGCATAAGCTAACAATATTCTTATGGATTCTAATCTAGCTACGGGTGCATAAGTTTCGTCATAATCAATTCCTTCTTGTTGATTATAACCTTGGGCAACTAGCCTAGCTTTGTTTCTAGATACGACACCATTTTCATCAAGCTTATTTCTAAATACCCATTTAGTTCCAATTATGGTCATATCCTAGGGGAGTATTCTAAAATTTTGATATAAAATTGGTTTAGTTCTTTCTTGATGGCCATGACCCATCTTTCATCTTTCAAGCTTCTTTTACATTTTTAGGGTTCTGTTGTTGAATAGAAAACAAAGAAATTAATTTTGTCTTTAAAGGCTTGAGATCCTACGAGTTCTTTGATTTTAGGTTACCAATGACATTATCTAAGGGATGACTTTTAGATTATTTGATGTTTATGATTTCATTGTTTTCTAATGATTTATCTTCGAGATCATTGCCTAAGGGTTTTGTTTTATTAACCTTAATAGTTTCTTCTTCGACTAAATCATCATCCTCCAATGGTGATGTTTTAGGCGGGGGAGGAGTTTTATCGAATGTCACATTTAAGGATTCTTCGACTTTCATTTTTTGTTTGTTAAGAATTATATAAGCTTAACTATTTTGCGAATATCCTAGGAAAACACCTTCGTACGACTTTGGGTCAAACTTGGTGAGGTAATCTTTTGTATTAAGAATGAAGCCTTTGCTTCCAAATACTTTGAAGTATTAAGGTTTGGTTTTCTACCTCTTAACAAATCATATGGGGTTTTTCCTAAAATATGTCTAATGGTAATCTTATTGATTATATAGGTTGATGTATCGACCGCGTTTCACCAAAATTTTTGTAGAATGGATTGTTCATTCAACATAGTTCTACTCATTTCTTGTAGAGTGCGATTCTTTCTTTCCACTACCCCATTTGATTGTTGAGTACGAGGAGCAGAGAAATTATGAGAGATCCCATTTAACTCACAATAGTTTCCGAATTACACTTCTTTATCAAATTCCCGACCATGATCCATTCTAATTGATACTATGGAACATCTTAATTTTTTTTGAATCATTTTACTAAATATTTTAAATTCTTCGAAAGCTTCGGTTTTATTTCCTAAAAATCTAGTCTATGTATATCGAGAATAGTCATCTACAATTACTAAGGTATATCGATTTCCTCCATAGCTTCGTATGGCGGACAGTCCAAATAAGTCCATGTGTAATAATTCTAAGCATCTAGTTGTTGATACCATATTTTTGGCTTTGTGACTAGCATGAGCTTGCTTTCTAATTTTACAGGCATCACAAAAATGTCAGTCAAATTTAAGCTTAGGTAGATTTCTAACCAATTCCTTAGATGCTAGAGATTGAATTGATTTCATGTTTGCGTGACCTAATCTCATATGCCATAAGGTAGAGTTTTCATCTAAGGTTGTAAGACATATTTTATCTTCCAGAATATTTCCTAGTTTCATCACATATAAACCCCTTTTCTAATTCCTCTACCTATGACTTTTTAGTCTTTGATTATTTCGCTATCGTGTTCGATAAATATTACTTTACACTTATTATCACATATTTGACCAATACTAAGCAAGTTGAATTTTAGATTATCTACTTGTTCAACATTTTCAATAATTAGGGAGTCATAAGAAATCGTACTTTTGCCTATGATGTTGCCACGCAAATTACTTCCAAAGATAACATTACCTCTGTTGTATGCTTGGTATGTAAAAAATAGCCTCCGGTTCCCCATCATGTGTTTTGAGCATCCGCTATTTTTAATCCATTCGTCGGGCTCCAAATTAATTCCTAAGCATATCTCGTTAGATGCTTGAGCTACGAGACAAGTTTCGTCTTTATTCTTTTCTTCCTCATCTTCGCCACTATCACTCCATGCTCCTCCAATGAAATCTCTTTGATTGTTGTTTCTTGACGACTTTAGACATTCTTCGATGAGATGATTTGAGTCTCCACACCTAAAGCATTTTCTTTTACTTTTACCATTTTTGTCGTCTCTACTTCTTTGCAATGACTTTCTTTCATCGTGGTTGTCTTACAAACCTTCCTCGTCTTTTCGTCTTCACTTTCGGAGGTCGAGCTATCATCATCACTAGATTCCTTTTTAGCCTTCAACGCAAGAGATCTACTTTGTTATCTTTTGTCTTTGACTATTTTGGAATCTTTTTTAATTATTACTTCATAAACTTTCATAGTTTTCATAAGTTCGGTTAGTGGATAATGATGTCAAATCTTTCGACTCTTCAATAGCCGTAACCTTTGCGCGCCATTTAGGTGGAAGTGCCCTAAGAAATTTCCTAACATAGTTCTTGCTAGAAAAACTTTCATCAAGTGCTTTTAGACTAGTAATAATAGTATTAAATCTAGCAAAAGCATTATCTATCGATTCTTCTTCCGGAATCATAAATTGTTCATATTGTTGAACAAGAAGATCTATTTTGTTATCTTTGACTTGACTATTACCTTGGTGTGTGATTAATAAAGTATCCCAAATTTCTTTTGTGGTTTTACACATAAAAATTCTTTCGTATTCTTTACGTGGTAAAGCATTATAAAATACCATTTTAGCTTCATTATTTTTAGCAAGTTTCTTTTTAAGATCATTTTTTTGTTATTCAAATGGTACAATTTCATCCTTTTTAGTTTCGGGATTATTTTAAATAGGAGGAAAATCACCATAGGTAATAACATGCCAAAGATCTAGATCTTTTGATTTCACATATGTCTTAAATCTATTTTTCCAATATATAAAATCCATCACTTGCAATAGTGGTGGTTCTTTGCATAGATTTCATTCTAAATATTTTTCCGAGATTCCATAGATCGATTCAAGTTTTAAAATACAATTTATTTTAAAAATCTTGTTTGACGTGGCTCCTGATACCAATTGTGGAAAACTAAAAAGGGGTTGAATAGTTTTACCTCTTTTTAATTTAGTGAATAGTTTGTTTATAAAAACTTAGATTCGACTTTATGTGAATTCACAATGTGCACAATATGAACAATTTAACAAATAAGTAATGACAAGATATGAAATAAATATACAAGACAAGAGATAACAGATAGAAATATCAAACCACAATACAAGGATTTATAGTGGTTCGGTAATGAAGAACCTCTTCACCCTACTCTACTCCCTGAGTACCAAACTCAAGAGTTTTCTTCACTATGTCAACAAGCTCCCTTTAGGCGAAGAAAGCCGTACACAACTAAGCTTACACCGATTTTCGATACTAAGCCAAATGTCGAGTTCTAATCCTAGCTAGAACCAATCTATCACAACTAACCACACTACTTCACAACAATTCACAACTTCACTTCACCACACAACTTTTTCTTCACTTCACAACTTCTCCACACATCACAATGTCACTTCACAACTTCTCTACCCTTCACAACTATTCTATACTTCACTTCAAAACTTCTCTACCCTTCACAACTATTCTATATTTCAATTCACAACTTCACTTCAACTAGACACTACCTTGATCACACCTATTTAACACTACTTACTAAGATCACCCCGATCTAACTATACTTGCAATGATCACCACAATCTACCTATTATACACAACTACGATACATACCTTCACAATATACACAATGAATTTACAAACTATATTATACATTGACAACAAGGGTTGCAAGGGACACTCATAATCATTAATATTTCCTTTATTGATGGTAAGAAGTATTCTTCTCATGCACTTGAAGATCTAAGCTTGGATCACTTGAAAACAAAGCTTTATGATTAAATGATCAAAGGATTGTGGGAAATGTATGACTCCACCCTGATCTACATCATCTCCTCCATGCCATCATCTCCACACGACCATATCACCTACGCTGCCATCACCCCGCAGCCGAAACACCACTACCGCCGTCGCCACCTGCCGCGTCAACACCACCACATCGTCATCAAAACGAATTAGGGCATTCCTTGGGAACAATTGTCATCGAATATGAATGGAAACCGCCATGTTGTGATACTTGTAAGATTTTTGATCATACGGATGAGCATTGTCATAAAAAGCCAATGACTACTACCCCTACACCGGTTATGAATGATGGCTTTATGGAAGTAACTCAAAAAGGGAAGGGGGAATATGCTTCTAACCGCGACATATTGATGGTGTCCGGTTGACCAAACCAAAACCTAATTACTTATATCATCCTGGTGGCAAATTAGTGAATGTGCATGGTGAGGCTTCCACCTCTCAACCTAAGAAAACGGTTCATACAAACACTCAATCAGCTGCTAAAAAGGTAAGCTTGAAGTCTGATGATATCAATATTATTTCCTTTAAATATTCTTTTGATGCGCTTAAGGACCAGGAGGATATGTTTGAAACTGATAAATCAGCTTGGCAAAAAAGTAATAATATTAAGAGCATCGTTAATGATAGTGATAGTGAGATAGTCGAGAATGTTTTTGTGGAAGATAATGGGAAGCCCATGGATGAATTGGTTGATGATGCACGAAAGAAGGTGGAGGCTCCTCCCTAGAAGACACCCAGGAAAACTGGTATTTGGTCGGGTAGATAAGCGGACTCTCCTAAGGGAAACGTAGCTTTCTCTCCTGAAACGAAGGTTCGCTACTTTGATAGGGAGGATATTGAGGAGGTGGAGCATGAGAATGCCTATAGCAAAAAGAGTTGATGATTTTCGTATGGTTATTAGCATTTCTTGTGAGTCAGTTTATTTTTGCTTTATAGTTTGTGTCGTATTTTCATAGAGGTATTTGTTTCATGAGAATGGCATGTCAGTCTTATGTTGCTTTGGATTTAGCAAAAATGGTGTGTTCTTGTTATGCCTGTTAACAGGCTATGATGTAGAACCTCACCTACATCCTTTGTACTTCAACATTTTTTGGTGTAATATTGTAACACCCCCATTTTTACATATAGCAGCGGAAGCTAATCTGGGGTATTACTTCAAGGTACAACAGTCATAATCATAGAAAATGAATCAAAAAGAGTCGTTTATGAAAATAAGTTATCATTCATTATTTCTTCAGAGTTTTTACAAAAGAGAGGTTTCCAGAATCTAAAATACAACATTTGAATGATAACGGTTTTTCCATCTTCGTGTCCTCGTCACTCCGTGCCATTAGTTACCTGAGATAAAACATGCTAAAAAGTCAACAAAAAGGTTGAGTGAAATCCATAGGTTTAAGTAATATAATTTGAATGCAAATGCGATATTCGGGTTACGTTGATATATACCCGGTATTGAAAACATAATTTATTATTGCCATTAGCTCATGAATCCGATGCCTTAGGTTATAATGATAATATTGCCCCTGCGGGCACCTTTGCCAAAATACCCGCGTGATTTCTAATGATGTGCAATTGGTTACACGTAACTGGGTACACCAACGGGGAGTCCAGCCCAAATAGATCTATTCACATCATTCGCGCTTACTACGGAGAGTAATTAACGGTTCATGATTATGGGGACTTAAAGGCAAAGCAGTTACTTAGGCAATAGTAAATTGAAATAGCATGTAGAAATAATTGCATTCATGTTTATAGCATGTATCCCCCTCGCGGGTTTATAAAAAGATTGAAATGCGAGGCTATGAACTCACCTGAACAGTTATAGGGAAATTGATAGCTAATGTATAGGGAATGAAAGTAACGGCTTCAACACGGCAATCACAGACAACCTGGGTTAATATATGGCAAGTCTTAGTTTGATTGTATATATAAGTTTTTGGATATCGATGTTGGTTTTGATATAAAAATTATCATAACACCGTTCGGGCCATCATAGTTTAGAAGTCATTTAGTAAACGTTTGTGGAGCTAGGGCACTTTAAATCGTAAACCCAACAACTCAGACAGAACGTAATACCAAGATGAAACTTCTTAATATGAAGCTCCCTAGTATTGTGGTATGATATGGATCCGGGACATGATTTTTGAAAGCACATCGATGATGAATGATATAAGGATTAGAACATAAGCAGTTTTAAGCATTTTATTCAATATCTGGAAATGTTAAGCACGAGGAGCGTTAATTAAAGTTATGTCTGGTAATGTTTTGAATATGATTTTACACTTTTTCAAAATGTTACATTTTAGACCCTGGGGTTTGGAAAAAAAAAAAAACAAAAAGAAAAAAAATAAAAAACCGACAACAAAAAAAAAAAAAAAAAAAAAAAAAAACAAAAAAAAGGATAACAACAAAAAAAAAACAAAAAAAAAACAATATAAAAAAAAAAAACCAAAAAAAAAAAATAACCAAAAAAAAAAAAACAATAACACAAAAAATACAAACCAACAAACAACTCCCTACAACAAAACATAAAAAACAAACAAAAAACAAGTGATCGTATGTGTTTTATGATAATCTCTAAAGAATGATGTGCAATAATAGATGCTGATTATATGCTTGTGTGTGCCCATTTAATGCAGTGTATAATTTGTGGTAATGATTATTGGTTTTGTGTCTCTTGCAAATTAAAAAATCAAAATGTATTTTTCTTTGACAATATGTTGTGTTTACGGTATTTTTGGGGGGTATTGAGAAAGCATGGCACTAGGCAAAAGTTAAACATAGACACTCTTTTTAGCATAGACCCTATGAATCCATCCCCACCCTCTATTTATCTATCATCTAAAGGTTGAGATAAATACATATTTTAAAAATAAAAAAAATAAAAACTGCCATTAACCACCAGGGCTAGACGTGGTCTTTTTTCTTCCTCACAAATTTTGGTAACTGTTCGACGCTACTCTCATTAAACACACACACTCTCTCATTAAACACCCACTACACCTACCAGATCAAAACTCACACAAACCCTAATTTTAGCCCTAAAGTTTATGATTAATGGATATACGAGATGAAATAACATCGAAAAAGCGTAAATCAAAGGTCGATCCGTCATCTACTCATGTGATGATCCCGATGATGGTAAATTTTTTTATTTTATGCTTATTTTATGGTTGATTATGCTT
Source organism: Tanacetum coccineum (assembly GCA_026074375.1). Taxonomy (NCBI): domain Eukaryota; kingdom Viridiplantae; phylum Streptophyta; class Magnoliopsida; order Asterales; family Asteraceae; genus Tanacetum; species Tanacetum coccineum. Next base: position 4,204 of record BQNB010044218.1, on the reverse strand, counting down.
ATTATGATTTTATGCTTATTTAGTGTTTATAATCTGTTTTTAGTTTGATTATGCTTATTTGTTATGCTTATTTTCAATTGATTATCATTTATAGCAGTGGATGAGCCTTTATAATTGTTTGTTTATTTTAGGTTTGATTCTATAACTCTTTGTTTTAGATTTATGCTTATTTGTATGCTTATTTTAGATTAGTTAATTTTTTATGCTTATTTTTAGATTAGTTGATGTTTTATTCTTATTTTTTGGAATTATTTGTCTGTTTTATGTAATTAGTGTTATAAGAATCACATGTGATTGGTTAGTTAGTTTTTGTCTCCTTATGTAAATTAGGATCTTAAATTTTACAAAATTCATATTATAGTTGTTGCTATGTAGTGAATCAAATGTTAGTTTTTATGTTTATGTAGTGCTATTCCGGAATGGTTACATAATATATAAATAGTACTACTACTTGGTTTTAATTTGCTCATATAAGGTTGGATGCATCATTTGATCTGTCAAAAATGAATGTTGCAATGTAAGTTTAGGTCGGCAAAATTGTTGACAATGGCTAGACTTGAATTATCGAGAGAATTTGCTAATAAGATTTAATAGCTGAATAAAGTTAATCAAAAATGTGAAAAATACCAATTTATAAATTAAATGACTAATTTGGTACAACGTAAATTGTGGTATGCCAATAGCCCCTAATTAAAGTTAAAAGCACCCTGCTATACATACTTAGTCCGTGTACTAAGAAAGTGATTTAGCATCAGATTCTATAGTATTATGTAGAGTTCAAATCAAGATTATGTTATCACAATTTACTATTATAGAATGCCAATTAGCGAAATTTGAGTTCAACTTTGACTTTTAGAGATGGTTTGTAAGACAAACTGAAACTTTCTTATATAAAGTTCAAGAATTTGGTACCCCTTGATGCCAGTTTAATTATCATCAAATTAGAAGTGCTTGAAATTTTAGTCTTCTTGATCTATGTTTGTGAAGGGTTTATACTTGATGCTCAAATGCTCAATCAGCTTTTATTTACCTTCAAATGCAGTTTTTGATTGTTGCTTTTCAACTGAAGTACTAGAAGAAGCTGAGTACAAGAGTTACATGGGTGGCATTATGGATGAACTCCAGTACCACCATCCTTATTCTTGTTTCAAGTTTTATAACTTTAGAGAAGGTCATAAACTGACTCAAGTTTCCAACATATTGTCTTAGTATGATATACTAGTCGTGGAATACCCTCGGCAATACGAAGGGTGCCTGATCCACAAATTTTGGTGTGAAATTGGTGCTTGCGTGAGGTTATTGTAGTTTTGAAAGTGGCTGAGAACTTCAAATGTGCTTAGTTTCATCTTGGAAAAGGTTGTTGAATTTGACATCATGCAAGAATACACAAAAAAGAACAATCGAGTGAACGTTTTTTATGTGTTGATATTGTAATCTTTCTATTTTGAATTTGACTATGATTTAGAAGTGTTATCGTATGTTTTTATCTAATGTAAACGATTTATATGCCGAGGAATGAGATTGCTGTGTTTTAACATTTTTATTCTTATTTTTTTGCTAAATGTCATAATCTGATGTTGTAGTCTGGGAAAGTTATTATATCTAGATCACATGTGATTTGTGAAAAATTACATGTGGTTTGTTCACAAATCACATGTGATTTAGTTATGAATCACATATGATTTTGTATTAAGTTTTACAAGTTTCACAATCACATGTGATTATCGTAAAATCACATGTGATTCTTAGGATGTAACTTTACAATTTGCATTTTTATTCAGTTAAAATTTTTAAATCTGCTAGTATATCAAACAAAAAGTATTCAATTAAACGTAGATGAATTAAGATCCGCATAAGGCTTTTCCAATAGTGCAACAAAAATATAGAAAAATCCAAATCTAAAGAAAGTATGATATAAAAAATGAAACTCTAAACAAAGTATGAAATTCAAGAAGCGTTAGTGTCTTGTTCAACTACATCAATATCTTCAGTCACATTTTTCGATGTCCATGAAGGAGGCTTAGGCACTTGAACTTCAACTTCTCTCCATATCTCTTTGTGTTTCTTCTTAACGCAATTGGTATTATAATGCTTCTCCAACGACTCAAAATGTACTTTTTTCGAAATCACTTCAATATCACGGTTCTTCAAAACACACAATACACGTCGACATAGAAATCCATAACAAAGAAAATGGCTACAAGTACATTCCACTGACCCGTTTTCAAGCGAACAGAAAACCTTATTACAGAACACAAAGAGGAACAAAATCAATACTTATGTTGCAATCACATGTGATTTACACAAGAATCACATGTGATTTACAAAAGAATCACAAGTGATTGTTGTAACAGATAACAGTTAATAAATATTTTTTAAAAATACAATTAAAGTACCTTGTATTCTGCTACATTGTCACATTCCTGCACCATCTCTAATCTTAACCATCTCACAACCCTCTTTCGTTTAAAATTCTTGTAATAGAACTGTTACGGAATCACAACAAAAACATGCAGAGGTAACAAATAACAAGAAACATGCAAAACTTTCTAAGACAAAAAACATAAATCTCAGAACCACTAACAATTCACCAAGCTTTTTCGGGTATCCTAAGTACCAGACAACATTTACACCCTTAATCCAGGCACTCCATATTCAGCCTTATGCATCTACACATCACATAAACTAAACATTAGAGTAATATAACAAATCACTCAGAAAGGCATCATCTAGAACATTAAGATCACATAATAAGTTTATAAAGATGGTACACCAGATAAAAACCACTTGTGATTTACACAAGAATCACACGTGATTTACACCAAATTTTATAAAAATTATAGATTTAAGACAAAAAAACTTAGTTATGTCCAACTCATCTAGTGTCGACCCATACAAAAATGACCCGTTACTTAACTTGTACCATAGTAGGTCGAGCGAACAACCCAGTGAACTTTGAACAACAAATAGATTCTCTTATGTATTTGGATCATCAACAACTTCATCCATAACCTGATTTCAGAATCCATCACCTGAATTGCAGCATCCAAAACTCGAACATCAACTAACTTTGTTTCATTTAACTGATTCACATAAGTTTTTTTAGCAAACCTATTGAGATTTATGATGCAATCAATAAAAAATTAATCAAACATTTATAAAAATGCGTATTCATAAATAAAAACTTACTAAATCACATGTGATTATCATAGTCTCATTTCATCAAACACATGGTGTGCATCAACAATCATAACAACAAGGATAAACATAACTACAACAACCTAAAAAAATAAGCAACAATAAGCATCAAAAACCTAAATAAGCAATGTCTACTGCTTATATCTAAAATAAGCAACAAATAATAAACAAAATAAGCAACATCTACAAATAATATCAAGAATCACATGTGATTTACCTTGAACAACAAATAGATTCTCTTATGTATCTGGATTATCAACAACTTCATCTATAACTTGATTTCAGAATCCGCCATGTGAATTGCAGCATCCAAAACTTGAACATCAACTAACTTTGTTTCATTTAACTGATTAACATCAATTTTTTAGCAAACCTATTGCGATTTATGCTGTAATTGATCAAAAATTGATCAAACTTTGATAAGAATAAACGTTTTTGATCGATTAACGATCTACGATGATGTTTTGATGTTTCAATCTATAATCTTTGCCCTTTTGTGTTCTGAATATTTCATTTATAGTCCTTTGACTATTTGACTTTTGTCAGTTTATTTAGATTTTGTACCGTGTTGACGGTGGTGATTTTGTTGAGAATTATGGTGAATTATGGTTTATTGTGATTGATAATCCCTTTTGGAAGGTATTAATGTGTTATTTGTATTCTAGATGGTTTTACCTATGAATTTTGAGAAATGCCAAAAAACGAGTCCCGACACGTCTGTTAATGTTCAAATGAGTTTTGAAGGGTTTAAAGTGAAAATATGTCGTGTGAATACTCTAGGTTAATAGAAAAGTATTTTTAAAGTGAATAAAAATGATAATTAACTTTGGGGTAAATTTTACGGTTAAGTTTTACGAGTATTTAAGTGATCCCGACACGAAACGAAAGACCCAAGGCCTCTTTGGATGCCATAGCCGGTCATGGGTAAGGGGACAAGGTGGCTTAATTTTAGCTAATGTGTCCCAAAGGTGTACATTTATATTCCTTCCACTAGCTTCTCATAATT
>BQNB010044217.1:0-45024 GCA_026074375.1 Tanacetum coccineum | reverse complement strand
AAGTATATATACGGGTTAAATGGGTCAGGCTCGGGTTATGTGTAAACAGGTTAGGGTTGACATAACTGACCCGATTATTTAAATGGGTCAGGTTCGGGTTGGGGTTTTCTGACCTGCCAACCTGTCAACCCGAACCCGACCTGAATTGCCACCCCTAATTTATGACATGTCATGTACTTGTTGGACTACATTTGACTTGACATTTCAATGACTGAATAGAAACATTAACTAGACAAGTCATTGAAATTTGTATCATCACTTAGTATTTGTAGCGATTTATGACATGTCATGTACTTGTTGGACAAGTAAGTTATCAAAATTTTTACATTATATATACTCATAACATTACCCTATTTTTACTTATAAAATCACCATAATGTAACATTTTTTTTACAAAATCTCTATACAACGTTATCTAACTTTTTCTTAAAGTAAATATGTCAGACAACATACCGTTTGACATTCAAATGGATATCATGAATAGACTTCCCGTGAAGTCTTTACATCAATTTCGTGTTGTGTTAAAGCAAAGGAAGTTTTCCATTGACAGTTTCGACTTCATTCGTAATTATGGCTGTCGTGAGAGAAATACTTGTTGTTTTAATTTAAGCTATAGGCATAATAATCAAGGTTATATCAATTCCTTTGATGAAAATTTAGGTTTTAGGAATTTTGATTCCAATTTAAATGTTTTCACTCTTAAACTAGTTGCTTCATCTGGAGGTGTATGGTGTTTTTCATATTTGGAAAATTCAATCCTTCCCAATTGGAACCCGTCAATAAAAAAATCGGTTGGAATATCAGTCCCTAATTACGCACTTCAACCTGATTCACCAAAAATGATATTTGGTTTTGGTATTCGTCTTGTCACTCTAGAGGCAACCATTTTGAAGATAAATTCACCATTATACACTGACGGTCCATGGTATGTGTCGGTGTCTACGTTATGCTCTAGAACTTGGTATAATCTTGATTATGACTGTTATCCACGTCCATCAATATGAATAAAACGGTCAGGTCAAGCAGTTATAGATGGTAAAATATTCTGGATTGGCTTAGAAAAGTTTTATAACGATGATGGTATTTCTAACAAAATTTACTTGATAGTTTTATTTGATTTGGTTACTCACCAGTTTCATGTACAAGACATGCCTGAACAGATAGGAGTCAGGGAGTTTTCACCTCCGTATTATATTTCTCAGCTAGGAGACTCTCTTATAATTTCTGGAAGCTTTGATTTCGGGGTTTCTCGTTTTATTTATGCATGGGTGTTAGATTTTCAAGATGGTTTTATTTCATCGTGCAGTATGCTATTCACCATTCCACACCCAGCAGGTCATTTTTTCAAATTACTTGGATTCAGTAATAACGAACCAATAGTGGAAGCATAATTTGTCCAGCAATGGTATCGCTCACTGCAAGTGTTCCATCCAATCATTGAGGGCTTTGTGAACATCGGTGTCGAAGCAAACCATGATTCATTTTTCATTGGCCCATACAAAGAGTCTCTAATTCTACTTACCGAACCAAGTAATCAAATAATATATTAATGTTAAAATCGCACTAGTTTATATATGTAATGTTTTAATTTACAACTCTATGTATTCTGTTAGGATTTCGTATTGTATTTAGTGTTCTTATTGTAATTTGTAATTTTTATAATCAATGACTTATGTATTGTCTTTTAATTTCTTATTGTAAATACTACATGTTTTTCTGAAACACACACACTTTATTCGAGACAGATTTGACATTTGACTTGACACTTCAATGACTGAATAGAAACATTGACGATACAAGTCAGTGACATTTGTTTCATCACTTAGTATTTGTAGCGATTTATGACATAATTTGACATTTGACTTGACACTTCAATGTCATAAATCACGTAAAATAAAAAGTAAAGAAACCAATATCAGCGACTTGTCAACTCAATGTTCCTATATATTCATTGAATAGTCTAATCTGTCAGTGAATTGTCAAAATCATGTAATAAATCACGTAAAATACAAAGTGATAAAACCAACTTTAAATGACTTGTCAAATCTGTTTTTGTAATATAAATACCATACTTTGAAACTATTTGCAAACAACACGTTAGGTTTGATATTCGTTTATTCATACAACTCTTTAATAGGTCAGGTCCAGCAGTGACATCCAATTGGGCAGTATGTTGTACCATGAACCCGCCTGTACTTCCTCTTATTCCGCCTGAAGGGGTAAAAGTCTTTAAGGTTTGATATTCGTTTATTCATACAACTCTTTAATAGATTACATAGGTAAAATGAAAATGGCGCCATATGAAGCTTTTGCAAGTCGTTGTGGAAAAGGAGATGTAGTTCTCTGAGAATCGTACCAACCTAACACCCGTGGTAAACTTTACTATGCATGTCCCACGTTTTTGAGGTGATACAATCACTTGTTTTTTGTGTTTCTATATTAAAAAATTCTAATTTATTTTGTAAGAATTGATTTTTTTACTCCTATTTACTGCCTAAGAAAATGATTTTGGATGTATAAATTTTTATGGAAAAGATGGAACGATTTTATGTACGTCTATAATCAGTTCTTCTGGATCTTCATCGACTAAGTTATTCCTCAGAAACATCATCACTATTATAGCTATTCTCAGGAATACAACACCTCAAAACCATCATTCGGGAACTTCAATAAGTGGAGGGTGCTCAAACTGCAAGCTCTTACTTGGAAAGATAAAAGTACTTAAGACAACAGTCAAAATGGATACGCATCGGAACAACTACACACGGTATTCGGAAATACACTAGTTCTCGCTTATCTACAATGTTAGGCCTTGGTTTAGAGTAGTTTTGTCATTTGGATTGTAATTTTATTGCTTTGCTTGTTTAAAGATTTTAGGGATCTTTCTAATGTATTTATGGGGTATGGAATGGTAAATAGCAGTGTACAAGATGAAACATTACCACCATCAACTTCTAACGCCCATGCATATAAATGTCAATAACAATTTTAAACACAATACACAAGACATTCATTCAACTAAAATTTAGCATTACATAAGAAGATTAATAACGCTACGAAATTTTAACACAATACATAACAAGATTAAAAACGATACGGAATTTTAACAAAATACATAAGTAAAACTAAAACATAAGTTAAAGTTGTTGCAACCAACCAAGTTTATCCCTGATTTGTTTTTCCAATTTTGCCGCCTTTCTAAACAAAGTACTCTGCATTTCGTAGTCTAATTCCGATTCTATTTTAAGAAAATTTTCAATCATAGCACGTTTGTCCATTGAGATGTCTCTGCATTGCTCGTATGCTTCCAGCAATTCATCTTTAGCTTCAATCGCGTCACCATATTGATGGCCTAAGTTTATAATTGCTAACTGACGACCTCGATCCTCCTGAATTTGTTTCTCAACCATACATTTGATTTCATCATAAGTATGTGGAACCAAACACGCCATTGAATTTTTTGTATATGATATGTTATAATCAATATAAGATGTTATTTATAGGGTTAAAAAGTTAAAGTTGTCATAAATCACGTAAAATACAAAGTGATGAGACCAATGTCAGAGACTAGTCAACTCAATGTTTCTATATATTCAGTGATTCGTCATATCTGTCAGTGAATTGTCAAAATCATGTCATAAATCACATAAAATACAAAGTGATGAGACCAATGTCAGAGACTAGTCAACTCAATGTTTCTATATATTCAGTGATTTGTCATATATGTCAGTGAATTGCCAAAAATCATGTCATAAATCACGTAAAATACAAAGTGATGAGACCAATGTCAGAGACTAGTCAACTCAATGTTTCTATATATTCAGTGATTTGTCTAATTTTAAAATGGATTCCAACTTATACATATTCATTGAATTAAAAACACAACTTCTTAACCAACTATCAAAAATGGATTCCAATTTTAACAACGAAAATGAACCATGGGAATACAGTCTAGATATTGATGATTCCGATCTCCATTTAACACCTGATGTGCGTTTCTCTAGTAGCACACATGTTGAACCATCTCCATACACTACAAATCCAGTTACAATAATACCCGGTCCTTCGGGTGTTGTTCAGCTCTCTAGTAGCACTCGTGTTGAACCATCTACCTCAACCCTAAATCCAGTTAGGATAATACCCGGTCCTGCAGGTCTTGTTCAGCAAGCCAGGCTGCTTAAAAAAAGGTCTTTATTCTAGATCCGGATGGGGCTTTAATGTCTACACAACAATATATGGACAAAGTTGTTGAGGATGTTGGTGAGGATGATGACTTTAAGAGTGCAGCGTGGGTTTGCGCCACTAACTATGTGAATGCATTTGGTGGCACTGTAACGGGATGTCTGGGAGACGTCGATAACTTTCTGAAAAAGGGAAAACTTGAACAAGTTGTTGGAATAGTCAAGTCTTGTTCACCCAATAGGCTTGGCGACCTAAACGTGAGTCTGAAAGATCTCTCAGGTACAATACCTGGAACAATACATCACAAAGTCATTGGTGAGGGTGGTTATGGAAAGGATATTACTGTAGGCGCTGCTATGATACTAAAAAATGTCTCTGTTTTTACTCCTAAACCTTCAAAGCATTACCTTAACATAACAATACGAAATGTGGTTGAGGTTTTCAGTAAAGATACTGTTCCTGGAAGTGGCAGTGGTTAACCTTAACATTATTATGTCCGTTTATGTTTTTTAATAAAGTTGTACTACAACAAATATCATCGATTGTAATGTTTTATTATTTAATGTCTACTTATTCTGAACGTATCAAAGTAATATAAAATTTTATTAAATACAAAATGTGACTCTTTCAACATACACTATACAAAACCTATACTAATCATAACCACAATTTTCAGTATCCTTACACCTACACTTATAGAACATTTCAAACATTTGATATCTCTTGTTATCCCAATCGACTTGGCTATCACCAACCACTGTTGGCGGTTGACGCAAACATAACTTGGTAATCAACCAACATGTTATAACTCCACAATCTTTGGCGTTTTATTGTTGAGGGACCGTGTAACCAAAACAATCATTGTAAGAGAATCAAAAATTGTAGGGTTGTCGTCTAGTTTCATTGAAGTACCCACACATCTGCAATATCCTATTAATAACGGGGGTCCAATCTCTTACTTGTTGTGCTAACATTAACATTCTACTCTTACTTTCCATAGAGTCAAAAACATAAAATATAGAGTCAGCCAAGTTTGTTGCTCCAGTCACCCAATGAACTCCCTCAACGTTTATTGGCATATACACCTACAAAGATTAAGCCAATAAAATAGGTCATATTCGTACTTAAAACCAATTATAAAGTTTTAACATAATAAATCAACAAATTAAGTACCCAGTTAACATCCTTCCATGATGGGTATGGACGCATTGAACCATCTAATGTTCCGATAATGTATGGATCCATTAGTATCATAAAACGATTGTTTTTAGGATGTAAGCATATTGTACCGGATTTAGACAAGGTTCAATTGTCATTTTCTCCCCTTTCTCTGATTAGGATCTGAATCCATGAATTCATGTGCTGATTCATAAAACACAAACAAAATCAATATCTTTATTTGGAAAAAATATTTACCAAATAATAATACGTGTATTAATAAACTTACATACCAGACAACCAACCCTCTGGCCAAGACCGGTCACTCCTATACGTACACGAATGCGGAACTAGTTGCGGCCAAAAGAAACTGGGAAGTTTATAACCCTTCATATAACAATCTAAATAAATATCATAGGGGTTTAAAATAAATTCCGCCATTGTTATATAAGCATCTCGAGTAACCTAAAAAACCATGTTAAAAAACTATCTTAAAAAACATAATTGTTTCAATTAATTTATTAAATTATAATACAAGACTAACAAATACCTTATCAGGGTCCACGTTTTCATAAAAAAATAATTATCAGTCTATTGTACACCTGTTATGGTTACGTCCTCCTATAATACATTTTCATCGGCAAAAGTGTTGCCAAGATTCAAAGGTGATAATTTCGCAGCCTTGCCCTTTTTCTTTGTTTTATCAGTCCTTTTTTAGGTAACACTATAGTAGGAGGCAAAACCGTACATGGACTCAGCATATAAACACTTGGTTGGTGTTCCCTCCTTGCTCGATCACATATATTCTTAAAAACGAAAATTAATAAACAATTATTAGTTAATGATGTTTAGTAATATAGAATCATACTCGTAAATAAGTTCAAGATTACCGGGTTTAATAAGCCAGCATCATGACGATGAGAGGGGATAGGGGGTGGAAAATTTGGAGAATAAGATGTCATCGGGTTTTGCCAATTACTTGTACCAGGATGCGACGGGATAGGGCTTTGCGAATTTAGAGTACCCAAATACGATGGATTTGGTGTTTGCCAATTTGATGACGTTTGCCAATTTGATGGCGTTGCCATATTAAAGAATGAGCTGCTATTTGGCAATGTATGAAAAGAAGACGGAACACCCTATGGACAAACATAAATACAAAAATATAAGAATTTACTACTTTCCAGCAAGAAAAAATAAAGATTAATAATTCGACATAATTTATACATGATTGCTCTGAAATCCACTAAAATCGCTTATCCCATAATGTTGATCGGTAATGATGGGTTCTTTGTTTGCTCGTGGCATCGGGCCAACTCTCATATCCTCCATATACCTACTCATTTTTTTGTACATATCATCGCTCTTTTCCATCATTTGCTTATACCCCCTCCTTTGTTCCTCAAATTCTCGATACATTTATGATGGAACTTCAAAATAATTGTTTCGGTTTAAATGACGAGGTATCCGTGCGTATTCAATATTACGCCCATCAAAGTATGCCCTACTTGAAACCCACCATCGCGATCGAGCCTCGATCTCATCTGGTACCAGTCTCTCAACAGGTAGTTGTCCCTTTAAAATAAAAATAAGGACATTCAGTATGAATCAATTAACATAATTAAAATTAATAACCTGTCAAAATAAATAATACTACTTAATTCAAAAAAGTTTAAGCATGTTTCGATAAATTTTTATTTGAACTCCAAGCAACTATTTAGGAAGAGTACGAAACGTGTATATTAAATCATTGTCGTACTTGGATCGAAGGAGTGCGAGTGTTGGTTGTTTTTTTTTTTTCTTTCCTCCCCACCCCACCCCTCCCCCCAACTCCACCCCAAAATTATATCATTTACTATCATTAAAAGTTATAAATAAATGCCCAATTCAATATTATAAACTAACTTATGACCATTTGAATGCCAAGCAAAGCCAGTATCGAATAACCTTTTCTTATCAATCTCGTCATCTTTAGGTGAGAGGCAACACCCTCCCCCCCCCCCCCCACCCGCCCCCTCCTCGTCAAATTTGCATCTTTAGTTGTGTACAATGGTTGGCCATACATGGAACCCCTAGGATACTTTGTCCCAACCTTCTCTATCCATTCGCTAACCTTCATATCCAATTAGGACTTACGTTCTATCCATCAAGGCCTAATACACACTAAATGCAAAAAAGCATACACAAACAAAGGCCTAACTGCATCATTGTCGTCTAAATTTATTAAACGCCTCTCAGAGATCATCTGTGTTCAACATTTCTCCCTCTATAGGAGTCGACCATCTAAAGATGAAGAAAACACCCTACGCCTAAAGGGAATTAGCTCTTCTGCGTTATTATAATCAGTCCAATTCTCTACTCCAAACTTTAACCCAGTTACAAGGAAAAATTCTTCCCTACCAAATTCAATTTGAAATTATCAATACTGTAATACAATGGAATATTTTCGTTTTTCATCGTTGTAACTCTAATTGGCGACCCACACATAAAATGTATTAAAAACGAATAATCTCAGTCCAATCCTCTTGATCTTAGAACCAACCAAAACAAGTTTGACTAATAACACTTCACGTGTAGTGCCTAATATTAAATCTCTATGATTTTTTTTACGCTAAGTTAACGCTACTCTCTATGTCACAAGAACACGTGGTACCTAAAATTAAACATAAACATATATTACTACAATATAAAACTTCAATAAGAGGTTACAAAGATACATAATTCGATTTAACATAAAAAATATTACCATCGTAATTCTCTTTCATTTTCACTGTGATAGAATCCTTTAGAGAGATACAAACAACTCGAGACGTACATCACACAAACACCGAGCAAAAAAAACGTAAAAACCCACCACAAAAACGCAACAGCCAACACATCAAGTAGGATATTTCGTTTAATCAACTACTTGACTTATTTGCTTTTTCAATTGAACTATGAATTTTACCTCGCGCATTCAACGCTATTAATATGATCAGACTTGTGAAAAAACTCAAAAATTCATTACTGCTAGATATGACATTTCATTGCATGCATACTTTCATTCCTTGATAGAATTGTTTAAATCAAGACCCGACTGCCCAAAACCGTAATTACACTTTGTGTTGCGCGATCACTGACACAAAACAGAAAAAAAAACCAAAAATCGCTGCCTAGATTGCGCGATCATCCTTGCTGGCAATTTAGGGCTTTTTTGTAATGTTAATGACGATTTTGGTTTATATCTTGACACGTGTTACTCGAGCTCTTCACCATCCAATATGCGCGATCAACTCGGTTGATTTGGAAAATGGGTTTTGTCAGGGTCTCTGCAAGAAAAAGGGCATTCAATATCGTTTATTCGGTAATTTTCGCTAAATTTTGATGTGAGCAGCATAGGTATACTTTTTGAAAAATATATACTTTTACAGTCCCTGCGTCATACATAGATTTATTTGATCTAATTTAGACTTCATCTTATACTTTATAAATTCAGTGCTTACCCTTGATAAGTCAAATGCATGTTAGTAGTAATCAATATATGAAAGAGCTATATAGTTATGAACTTGTATGTCTGAAGAGACAAGGGTTCAAACCTAGCTCATTTGGTGATACTTGAGATTCGCTCTGAGGGAAAAAAATCCAGCCCACAGTGCAACCGTTGAATACCAATTAGGTGTGCGCTAACCAAGCCGAAAAGGCCCGAATTTTTTAGTTAACTTGAGCACGGATCAATCCCAGATTATTCATACACCTCTTTTTTCAATGCGCTAAAACCCAGTTTTTTTATTGGCCCGTTTGAGTTGTCGGTTCACCGGTTCAACAACCGGGTCAAACCGGTTTCCTGAAAAAGTAAACAACAATACAGCAGCTCCTGAGCTCATCGTTGTGGTGACAATTGCCTAGTACCATGGTAGATGGATGTTTTAGTCAGTGTTACTATTAACAACTTTGTTATATCAAGTATATCATACTTTTTGGTTAACAAGGATTCTTTTTAATTATCAGTATGATCTTGGCATAATTTATATGAGAGGTGATTGGCACACTCAATATTCTTATTGGAACACTTCATATACAAGCAATTAAAGCATGTTATATTTAAAGTACAACTGTTTAATGCGTATATTGAAATGTACAAATAAAAATTAAAAGTATGCAAATGAATTGCAAATTTATAAATTTATACATAACCCAAACTGTCCTCTCACAAACCCTTATTTTGTTATTCTAAACAATGTTATAAACAGTGAAATACCCTTAAAATATTTTGATTGTTCTTAAAAAAATATGGGTTATCAACATTGACTCGCAACTGGCACACAACTAATCACATCTGATAAGGTATCATTTTATACACTTTTTCAGGGTCATTTACCCTCCTAAATAATGCAAATATCTCTAAACTACGTGCTTAATCGTTTCTTTTTGTGTTTTTAGCACTTGGATGGCATTTAGAGGAAATACACGTGACTTGGGCTCATTTGGGGAAGAAACGGACGAGATTACAACTCTACACCAAAGTCGATGAAGAAAATGCGTACAGTGGTTGGAGACGGCGTCAGAAATACTGGTGACGCCGTCAGGATAATAAAGCGACGGTGTTAAGATATTTGAGACGGCATCAAAATGTAACCGACTTAAAGAAGCCCTAGAAGATTTGGCGAAGCGACGACGCCAAGATTCTTGCGACGCCGTCACGGCCTATTTTCTATATATATAAACTCGTTTTTAGGGTTTTGAGGGTGGAACTTTTGGGATACAAACTTCATACTTAGGGTTCGAGTTTAGCAGCTGTTTAGGTCATTTTTAGGGTTTAAAAACCCTATTGTAGCAGCTTTTAACTCATGTTTTAATCAAGTGAAGTCCTTTATCTCTTAATCTTTCAATATGTATATGTGTTGTCTAATTAATTACTATTCTTCGCTTCTATTTAACATGCTAGGCTAGATCTATTAGTATTTACTTATGATTGCATGAAACTTAGTTTGTAGATCCTCTTAATATTGCTTCTTATGATGGATGTGCGCGTTAGGCTCTAGAAAACTGGCTATAAAATATTACATTAGCATAGACGTCTAGGGAAACACGATTGTGTAGAAAGGATACCATCGTTAACAATCTTCATACTACCTTACCCCTAATATGGTTGATCCCTCGTAAGTGTTTTAATGCATGTAATGTACTCTTAGGGGCCTTGTAATAGTCTTCATACTACCTTACTTGTGCGTTACCTTAATAGAATATTACATAGATGGCGGATTCATGTAATTATTTTGTCTTATGACTTGGAAATACTTACAACAGATCTAATCACAAGTGTGACAAAGCAATAGGATTAGGGAACGCCATAACTAAGGATTGGGCGATGATTAGTAAATACGTTTGTTTACCTATCGAGTTTCCACCAAAGTAGTTTAGATTTAATTTTAGTTAATTAGTTTAAAACCAAAACCACCTCTTAAAAACCAGAATTTTACTTGCTTTCATAAAATATAAAAAATATAAAAATATTTTTCTTTTAACCCTTAGATCTTAGTTAGGTTTAGTTCGAACCTTAACACACTATTCCCCTAGCAAACGATAACAACCCCCGAGTCCTTGTTATACTACACTGCAACGATTAGGTACTCTGCCTAGGGAGTTGTAAAACCTGTTGCGATTACAACGACCGCATAATCAAGTTTTTTGCGCCGATGTATGGGGAATAGTATAGGTTTCAAATTTTATTTAGCTTAGGTTTACTCGCTTGATTTCTATCAAGTAAGAATTTTCAATTTCTTGTCAATTAGCTTTCTCGTTGTCTATCTTTTTCTTTGTGTGTTTGTTTTGCAATTTCCATTGACTCTTCCATTCTCTATCACGGGGAACGTGAATCCATAATTACCACCCTTTCCACTTACACCACCATACCCATATAATACCTCACTTAGGGAAATCTATGCACTATACGAGCCTTTACCTAGGATGGATTTTTATGATCAACCCTCGTGTTTAGGATCAAATATCTTTAGTGAGGCCCTTAGAAAAAGTGATCAAGTGTACCAAAATCTTATGGAGAACACCCTCGCCTTAAACCATAAGTTGGATGAATTGATAGAATTACTTAAGTCGCTACCTAAGAAAACAAATGAGGAGGATTTAGCCGAACATGAGTATCGTGAACAACAAGACTTAGATTTTGAAAATGCAAACTTTGAATCTCAAGCCCCTCCGTCACTTAATGTATACACACCGCCCGCGACTTACCTGAAAGAAGTAGAAGAGACTATAGGAATCCTGATGGAGGTAGAACCTTTTAACCAAACACAACTAGAAGATGTATGCTTGAATACTAGTGGTCATGACCTTTTTCTTAGTTCTAGGGAAATTCCTAGTGTTTATGAACCGGACCCTCAACTTTTACCTAATTTTTCACCCTTAGATGTAGATCTAGGAGACAAAAGAGGAACTGACCCACCCATCAACCCATATAGTCCGGGTAGTTTTAGGATGAAGGTAGTAGAACCCTTGACCATTCACACACCACCTTCACCCCACGTGGCATACTTCCATCAAAATAGCGTGTATTGCTAATATCACTCGCACTTAATTCTAAGTGTAGGAGATCCCTCCTTTTTACGCGTCAAATAAGCGTAGAGAGAGGCGCGTGACTCGAACAAAAACAAGCGCTTATTGGGAGGCAACCTAATCTTTTATTTTCTTGCATTTTAGGAGTGTCATGTGTTTTATTATTTATTGTTTGTTTTATTATGGTTGAATTTTTTGTGATCATGCTTTGTTTTGTCTTTAACTTCGTCTTAATTACAATCAAAGGTATTTTGCATCAAATAAGTGTAGGGGAAAATATCCGGTTTATAAGAACCATTTCAAACATATAAAATAAATAGTTTAGTTTAATTCGCGTCGTGTGTCTTGTGTCATGTGTTTGTTTGAGTCATATGATTGTACTAATCGTTTAGAAATCTTTTCCAGGAAATAACTAATAGGATATGCGTGCAATTTTTTTTTCAAGAAAACAAACAATTTTTTTTCAGAGCCTGAAGACGGCGTCAGGATTTTTCCTGACGGCGTCGCCAGCCCAGCTATAGTAAATGATATGTTATTTCTATTGCATTACAATAGAGCAAACATGTTGTATTCAGCAAGTTGATCGTGCACTTCAGAGTATAACCATGAGCATAGGCAGTTTAAATATTCGATCCCAAACACCCTTTAATCTGACTATGCACTTTTATATCTTTTGTTATAGTTCTTACTGCTGTTTCTGATTATTCAATAGGAAAGGAGGATTAAAAACCTATACGTTGCAGCTCATATAATAAAATATTTTGAATTATTCAGTAAGCTCAGTTTTCTTTAATACTTGCAGATGGGAAAGCCTAAAAGACTTGATGATAAGTGATTGAACATATGGTATATTATGTAGTTTTGGGGTGCCTGTTATCAAGGCATCTGAGCGTTACAACTGACAAGTACTATATATGAACAAAAAGATAATTATGATACGAGTAAAAATATGGCTTGCAAATGATGGAGACTGTCTGGAACTTCGCTGGTTCACTACATGGGAGTAAAAAAGAGCAACTTGAAGGCTCTGCATCAAACAACAACAGTTTTGTTTAGCTACGGGTTCATAAAGTTTTTAGACACGTAAGTTAAAACCCATCAGATTCAGAGAAGTAATTTTGGATTTTTTTCCAGTTACTTATTCGTAATTAAACTTTTCTTAATATCTTATAGAGTTTGTAGGTAGGATTCGACAACCTACAGAGTTGTTGCACCTGAAATTTGTGAGGAGCTATTTACTCAACCTGAAACTTGTGAGGAGCTATTTACTCAATCTGAGATTTGTGAAGAGCTATTTACTCGGCCTAAAATTTGTGAGGAGCTATTTACTCAACCTTGAAATTTGAGGAGTTATTTACTCCTTGCTTTTCGAGGTACATATACCGGTTATAACACTACAAGTTATTTTAACTATAATCATTTATTGATTATGCGACAAACATGGATATATATATACAAGTTCATATCAGATTCTTTTTATATATGATGTGAACGTGTTTCAAACATGCCAATGATGCAGTGGTGTCTTTGCTGAGAAATGAATGGACAAACCAGACCAATAAATTGAGTAAGGATCGATTATCACGTCAAGCAATTGGTCAGTGTGCCTCTGTGGTACGTCTAAGCAATTGGTCTCTGTGCCTTTATGGTATGTCCTTTGTATATATGTGTAACTCTATAAACAATTAGAATAGTGAGTTAAATGGTTATTTATATGCTATATGTTTTGCACTTGCGCTATTGCTTATAACTGTTATAACTTCTATATACTTGAATAATAAGCTACTATGCTTCAAAAGTTCTTACCCGTTGTTGGTTGACATGGATGATTGAATCGATTAACTTAATAGATTACCTTTAAGGAGAATACAGTTACTTCTATGGAATGACTAATTTAGGTATTATTTCTTATTTCTGGTTCCTCCACCAAAACGTCATGATATTGTTAGACAAGTTGGCGATGCTTTGAGAAGTAAGCTTGATTATCTTGGTCGGATTTTATCACTTGAAATGGGAAAATTCCTTCCAGAAGGAACAGGGGAAGTTCAAGTATGTAATTACCTTTTTTATCATTAGTCAGTCACAAAGGCTAATAAGTTAGTTGTATTTATGGGGCGTACCAAGTAAAAGTGAAAACTTAAGTTTAAATTTCACTTTACATGATAAGATTACTTTAACATGCTTAGTGTCATTTGAAGACTGTTTTAAGAATGATGGATCTTGTGCATGTTGAACCTCTCGCTAATTGTCTTTACATATGTTCTTTATCACCATAAATTTTACAACTTTGGTGTGAAAGTTCATTGTCTCATAACCTATTTGATTACTTACTTTATTTTAGTATTAGACCAATTATGAAATAGAATGACCCAAATGGGGAAAAACATCAACTTAATGGCTTAAATTGAGGTCAAATGTCAAAATTCAATTACAAAAATACCATATTTAACCGAAAATTACTTATCACATGCAACACGAGCACGTTCGTGCTTGCGTTGCAATGGAACTCGGTACGTATGTCGCTGTCTCAAGGGTCAAGAGCGGGAAGGGTTGAAGATTCTTTGTTGTGATAAAGATGATAAATACACAAATTCAAGAACAACGTTGTGTATAAAGAAGTTTTATTTCACATTTGAACTAAAAACAAATACTTTGTGACGACGGATACTTTGTTAAGTTTTATTTACTCTTATCAGATTACTATTTATGTATTTTTTTTTTTGTTATTCACTCTATTATAATTTAACATTGTTCGTACTTCATTAATTGTTAGTTAATTTTTTCCAAAGATACTCAAAAGGCGCGCCCGCCGATCGGGCGGGCTTTGCAAGTAGTTGATAATATCGGCTCAAATTAAACCACTAAGAAATTAAACCACTAAGAAAGTCATTGAAATTGACAACTGATTTACATAAAAAGTTTGAAATGAAAGTCATTTGAAATCTACAAATATTTGACTCGATCACTAGCATTCTAAAAAAACATTTTTAAACAGTTACATTTAAAATAAGTTAACCCGATTCAGTTGTTCACATCGTATATCATTAGTATGATTTAAAATTAGAATTCGATTTTTCATCTTGCACAAGAAGCTTTTACTATTGAGTAGCGCCAATCAATTTTTCAAATCAACAATCAAATCATTATGTTCATATTTAAGCATCATTATTAGGCACAACAATCATTTTTCTTTACTATTTTATATAAATGAATTAATTGCTATTTTTCTATTACTATTAATATTTCTCTATACCAATTCACCATTTTCTTTTACACTCATGTTCCTGGTTAAACCTGTTGGTATGGTCTGGTTTTCAAAACTATATGTATTACCATATAAATTGTACTAGTTTTAATCCCCGTGCACACACGGGGCTTGTACATTATGTTTTTTAAATATATTTATAATTTTTATTTTTTATGTTTTATAAGTTATGAAAGTTTAATGGGTTATTTGTTTTTTTTAAAGTCATAATAAAATTTGTAAATTTATAAATTTACACTTAACTCTATACAATTTATTTAAAATTAAACCACTAAAGTTTTATTAATTACCTCCTCTTTTTTTCAAGTTTTTATTTTTATAAATTTGACACATATATTTTTATGTGTTTTTTTTCTTTATCAGATTTCTTCACCAAAATAATGCCAATTTTAGATGTATTTAAGCTTTTTAATTAAACATTTATTCAAAAATAATAAATTTTTTGAAGCATCATACCTAATAAGGAAAGATTCTTTTTTTTTGAAATGCAAAAGTCCTTATTTTTCGTTTTCCTTTACTAAGTAAAAGATGTGCAAGAGATTATAAATATTAAAATAAAAATACGGGTTACTTCAATATTTAAAATAATACTCGAGATTTTACAAATATAACGACTCATGTAATTATTATCTTAAGTTTAAGTAAAGATATCTTTGTATTAACACGTCCTTAACAAAGCTTTTGTTAGTTAAAATAAAGCGCCATAAAGCTTTGACCGTTTGATTAAATAACCTGTTCCTGTTCCTGGTAATACGAGTTATGTTGTTACACCATGATTGCATGGTGGTCTAAAACTAGGGTGGAAATGAGCCGAGTTGCTCGCGAAAAGCTTTTCGAGTCAGTAAGCTCGAATGAGTCGAGCCTAAACGAGCTCGAGCCTAAGTTTGGACTTCATTAAATTAAAAAAAACTCACTTATGACCACTTTTTTAAAAATTAAATATCTCACAAACCGTTAATCGTTATGCACAACGAAGCATACCATCGAGACGAGAATTAACTCATCTTTCTACAGAGGGGCACTTTTATATACTATCGACAAACTTTTTTCCGATTTTTTTTTCAAGTTACGTCACATGTGATTTGTACCACATGTGATTTGTATCACAAGTGAGTTTTTCAGACGTAGCTGAAAAAAAAAAAAAACTTCGTCGAAAGTATATCGAAGTGCCCGTCTACCGAAGGATAATAAAATATTCGTCGAGATAGTGTATTTTTATCGGTTGACGATTTACCGTTTAGAAGATATTTTATTTTTAAAAAAGAGGTGAAAAGTGTTTTTTTTTAATTTAATGAAAAAATTGATGACTATGATTGGTTTATTGCGTGTTTGATATCTTATCTTGAACACCATAACATATACTATTAGATTAGGATATGCCAAACATTTTTCTTATTGTGACAGAAAATGCATTTTAAATATATATAGGATTAATAAGGGGATATCACAAATTCACAATCCGCCTCTCTTTCCCTAAAAGGTTTCTAATGGCAAAGTTTGTTCCAGATCTTCTTCTTGAGAAGATACTCATAAGACTAGAGGTGAAGGATCTCATCCGATGCAAATGCGTTTGTAAGTCATGGAATTCTTTTATCTCCGATCCTTGTTTCGCTAAGGCTCAACTGAACCATAGCTGTATCAACGATCAAAACAATAATGAATTTAAAAATGGGAGGATTGTTATAAACTACGTTCTTCAGAATTTTCATCTTATCGGTTCTTTTAACGGCCTGGTATGTGTCACTCCTTCTTATGGTGAACTTTTAGTAATCAATCCCTTGACTACAGAGGTGAGAAAACTGCTATCTCCCAGATTTCCTCAGATGATCGGGTCATCACTTATTTGGGGTTTTGGTTATGATTCATCCTTAGACGATTACAAAGTTCAGAAAAGGTAAATGTCACACATCGTTTCAAGTGTTAACATTGAAATCAAAATTCTGGAAAATTCTTAGAGAAGTGAAGTATGATATACATTTAGCATAGATTATGGTACACCATTGCATAATGGATATAGCAAGATTGGTACCCTATGCAATGGGGCGCTTTACTTGTTCGCTTATAAGGATAAGACTAAAGTAATTGTTTCTTTTGATTCATCTAATGAAGAATTTAATGAATTCCCTGTACCTAATGATCCTGTATTTGAAGTCACGAAAATAAAGAGTTTGGGGTTTAGCGAAGACAGTTTATGCATATATAATTCCACTTGGAAATGGGTAATGAAAAACAACAATGTAGAACAGCCATGGAAACTGATGCGCCATGTGACCAAGAATGACGTTGTGCATTCCTTGAGAGAACTCAGGGTTTACATTCCTCAAAAGAGTTCTTTTTGTGATGATGATATACAATCCACTAAGCCTTGGATATATATAGGTTCCCCTATATTTGTGAAGAGCCTTGTATCCGATCCCCACATGTTAATGAGAGACAAAAGAGAAAGAGAGAGACAAACCATGATGAGTGTAATTAAGGTCCGTACATATTATGACTTTGTTTCACGATTCTCTAATTTTTTTAATACGTACTATAGCTTATATTTTTACTTGTGCATTCTTATTTCACAGTCTGAATTATCAGTGTATATGATACATGCTCTATATCCCTAAAAACGTGTTTTGGTCTTGACCTTGTTGTGTATGCAATGCATCGTATGTATTTTATGTATCACTTCCTTTTCTTTAGTATCATGGGTGTTCTTATTATATTTATATCTGTATTAATTCCTTTTCTTTAGTAACAGATGCGTTTGTATTATATTCTATGCATTAGTTCCTTTTCCTTAATAGAAGATGAGTTATTATGAGTTGGTTGATGACTGATCTTATCAATCCATGTGGTACCAGCATCTTCTACACATTAAAGCTATTTTGTTTCTGTTTTAAACTAGACCCATATCGTTCTTATAATGCTGCGTCTGAGCTAAGATTTGATTTTGCGATTTGCATATTAGCAAGTCTCATTGTTTGGTTTATATATATAAAATCTTTAAATAAGTGTATGATAGGCAATTGCTTAAACTTTTCAGTTTTGAATTGTCATGCTTTCTCATTTATAAAATAAAAATGGAAAAAGAACAATTGCATATTAAATCAATAATTATTGCCGTGTTTAGTTCTGTTTGGTTCGCATGTCTTCTTACTTTGTCCTTTGACTATAACTTTTGTTTATTCTTTGCTTCTACCATAATATTCTGTAAGCACCCACAGTTTTCTTTTCTCAGTTAGATGCCATTGATGCTTTGGTTCATAGACTGAATTCCTGAATTTGATGCTCTTGAAGGAGCTATGATGACAATGAAATGCTTTGCTAAAAGATACATGTTTTTGTTACCGGACCATGTGCCAGTTGTTTCTATCTTCTTGCTTTTGATGATTTTGATTAACTTGTGAGTCCGTGTAGCGGATTTTATTTAAGTTGTGTTTGCGTTAACTTTTGTTCAATCATTTTGGTTAACTTTGTCTGGATGGTCATCAAAGGCACACCGATACGATGTTATCATATACTTGTTGCCTTACAGTATCAGTTTTAGCAAATGTCGTTGTTTAGATCTCTTGTATCTGTTTTATCAATATTTATTTTAGATCTCTTGTATCTGTTTTAGCAAATGTCATATTTTGTATTAGTCTTTTGGTGCCAGTACCTGGTATGTCAACAAATAGATCTACACCTGGGTCTCTAACCATGTTCTATTTTCTGAAGTTATGTATACCCTAGTGTTTTTGCACTAAAACATATTGTCCTTAGACAATCAGTGTTGCCAAATAAAATTTGGAAAAAAATGTTCACATAATCAATGTGTGATTAGTTCCCTAATTTGATTACAACACCAAAATGCATACACCTAAAGTCTCAATAAATGACATAGTCACCCTTGCGGACCAAGCATTCCTTACTCTGGCTTTGTACCCTATATTTGATGCGGTTGTTCAATCAACAATATGCATCCTTTGGCGCTACAGACGCGAGTTTACTTTGCGCTCCAAAAACCCACAAGCATCTTATACTTAACGATGTTAAACTTAAATCTTTTATTTGGATTTCCAATAGATATAGGGAGAGTTTCTCTAACTGGGTTGAGTGGTTCTTGAACCCTCACAACTCCCTCACTTCTTTTTTGTAACCTTATTTTTTTAGCTCTTTTCTTGGTGTTTATATAAATTGTCATTCCAAAAAAATACGAAGCCCTCTGAGAGATTTTGATGAACTTAATCTCGATAAAACATTTTATAATTACTTTATCTTTTTAGAGCACAATGACACACATTTGGCACTTTCCGAATTTTTGTTATGACCTACTTTCCAAGTGATTGTTAGGTGGGCTCAAATACGTTTCTGGATCCAGCCCTATAGAAGAGTTTATAATTAGATAGCCCATTGATTGGCCCAGGCCTAGAAAAAACGAAAATTAATTATCTCCAAGTTGAGAGTACCAAAAATTAGGGGTGTTGATAGGTTTGGTTATCGGGTTACTTGGTTTATTCGGTTCGGTTAGTTCGTTTAATTTTTTTGTGTCAACCCGAAAACCGAACCGAACCGAAAACCGAACCGGATAAAATGAAAAAACCAAGAACCGAACCGAAAACCGAATTTGAATTTGGTTTGGTTTTTGGGTTGACCGGAATAACCCGAATTACACTATTTATTTTTTTAAAAAAAATATTACATAGATATTTAGCAAAAATTAAATGTGTTTTTTTATATTAGGATAAAATTTATTTGATCTGATATATATATAATTATATATATTTATATAAATTAGGTTTTCGGTTCAGTTCTCGGTTCAAACTATCAAACCCTTATCCAACCAGAGAACCGAATTTGTTGTTCGGTTCGGTTTTGATAAATTCGGTTCGGTTATTAGTTCGGTTCGATTATTTTCGGTTCGGTTCGGTTTTGATTTTCGGTTTATACGGTTAATTGGGGTTTTCTGCTCACCCCTACCAAAAATAAACCCAGACTTTTTTCTCACGTTATTTTCAACCATATAAGTTTATGGAAATGCTAATCTTTTTGCATCAATTTGTTACAAAATTACAAAATCATTTCGTTCGTGACATGGTTACTGCCATCACGCTATCAGTATGCGTGCATCTTCACTAATGGGTTGCCTTCGGCTTTGTTTAAGGAATTCCGTACCAATTTGAGTGTTCGTTCCTCTTCCGCTACAACTCCAAGGGAGTTTAAGTTGATTATTATGTATTGGGCTTTATTTATTTTGTATATGCATTAGCCCACCTTTGAAACTTATATATTGTAACAATTGGTTTAATGAGAAGTTAAGCAAATTAAAAAATCAATAATTTTCAACCATATAGGTTTATGGAAATGCTAATCTTTCTAAATCATTTTGTTGCTACATAGCTCATATTTATGGAATCCATAGACGAGGAGAACTCGGGATTTACAGAAAAGTAAAAATACAGATTTTTATCCACGTAAATGTTTATTATTGTCTATTCTTTCATATCTCATATCTCTTTGTTTGATGACCCTGCTAGGGTTTGAATGGAAGATCTCGTCCCTGATGTGCTTGAGAAGATACTCGTAAGATTGGATGTCGAACATCTAGGTGTATTCAAATGTGTTTGTAAGTCATGGCATTCTATTATCTCTGATGCTTATTTCACTAAAGCGCCGTTGAACCACAGTTATAATAATAATCGCGAGAATACTGAATTTAGACATAAAAGGATCTTTATATTAGATAATAGCACTCCTACTTCTCCTGTCAGTATTCGTCGTCTTATTGGTTCTTCGAATGGCCTAGTATGCTTCTGTACAACAGATGCTAGAGTTTTAATAGTGAATCCCACAACCTGAGAGGTGAGAGAAGTAGA
This sequence comes from Tanacetum coccineum, assembly GCA_026074375.1. Classification (NCBI taxonomy): domain Eukaryota; kingdom Viridiplantae; phylum Streptophyta; class Magnoliopsida; order Asterales; family Asteraceae; genus Tanacetum; species Tanacetum coccineum. Next base: position 24,027 of record BQNB010044217.1, on the reverse strand, counting down.
GAGAATTCTAGTATCTGAAGCAAAATGTTGGGGTTTTGGGTATGATTCATCTACGGATGTTTACAAGGTTGTGGTAGGGTTCGAGAAAGAAAAGGATAATATGATGCGTTTTCAAGTTTTAACTTTGAAATCGAATGTTTGGATAGTTGTTGGAGAAGTGAAGTATATGTGGATCAGCACGACGGGAATCGTGCGTGGTACCTTATGCAATGGAGCGCTTCATTTGTTAATGAATGATCAAAATAACGAGAAGAAAGTGATTGTTTCTTTTTGTTTATCCCGAGAGGAATTTAAAGAAATCCCTCAACCCGATGACACACAATTTAAATGTGCTGATAATAATAGTCTGGGAATATTCCAAGGATATCTATGCTTATGTCGAGATCAATATCCTTCCATGCATATCATATGGATAATGAAACACTACAATGTAAAAGAGTCTTGGGAACTTCTGCATGGTCATGTTGTGCGCAAGGATATTAATCTTGCCTATTGCTTGTTGACGCTGAATGATTACATTCCATACGAGAGTCCCTTCTATGTTGGTTTTATTTTTTGCGCCACAAATTCTGAATATACGAGGGCACCTATATTTGTTCGAAGCCTTGTATCTCCCTATGTTAATGGAAGACCGATGAGATCTATTCATGTTAATGTAAGATCGAAGGTGGGTTATAATTATGATATTGTTTCATTGTCCCTTCTTTTGCTACATAATACAACATAACTACCATGGTAGCTCAGCGCCATACGTTCTTTTTTAATTCGTGTCATCGCTGATAGACGCATTTTCGGTAAATTAATTATTGATCTAAATTTTGTTGTTATGTTGACACAGTGGAAGTGGAATTTCTGTCTGGTAGCATTAGCCGGCACCTGTAGGTGGTGTTGGAGGCAGTTTATTGGTGGTGGTGATGGCGATATCAATTGAGGTAACCAAAGTTTGATGAAGGTGTTGTTGTGATGGTGTTGGTCGTAGGTAGGTTGTCCTTTGGTTTCTTAAACGAGTGCTGGAGTTTGATGTTCTTGACGAAGTTCAGATGTCAACACATTTCCGGGTTAGAGATCCATGCTTCTATTTGGGGTCTATCTTCCAGAATTTCTATTATTTCCTGTTTGATGGTTTTCAATAAAATGTGTCTACTGCTCTTAAACAAATTGTGTTTGATGATTTTTATTAAGTCCTGTTGGATGATTTTCTTTGATACTATTTGAATTTGTAAGTTTTACTTTATATGTTCTTAATAGCATCAGTTTTTTGTTGTAAGTATCGTCCTGCTAAATTTTCATATCCAAAATCGCACAATTATGCAATGCATTATGTTAATGCTCAGTGAACGTATCTCTGTATCACAGGTATGTAGGTATTTTGCTTGATACTTGTATGAAAAATGTATTGCTTGCATTTTATAAAACAATTAACAATCAATTTCTTAAGTGACTCATGAAAGCTATTAGTGACAAAGTACATCATATACTGGACCTTTATAATGAGCATGTCTCACTTATTTACTCCCACAATGTTCTACGTCGAGCTTGATGTTATTTTTTTATAACTGCAGTCCATCACCTGGTTATCAGCTGTTTGATGAAAATTGTCACACTCATGATTCATGAAAAGTCAATCACCTGGTTTTCCAAAAAAAAATTGTAGACTCGGTGGAAAAACCGGTGAGGCATGATACTTGAGAAACGAGAGTCAGCTGACCAGGTGATGTAGTTCATAAAAGTGTCCAATTTGCCAAAAGAAAAAGGTTGAGATTATGCTTCTTATGAACCGATATCTACATCTTTTATCCATGCTTAAATGTTCTGATTTTTCTAAATATGCTTAAACACAATTATAATGTATCTATGCTGGCTCTGATATGAAGGGAGAATGTTGAAACTAGAGAGAACGACATGTAATTAAAAGTGATTTCATTAATGGAATTATATTAATTATGGTTGATCACGTCGATCTGGACTAATAATCTTACTACTGATTTGTATTAGTTTTGGTAGACTGATGATAATTGCCTGGTTTGTAAGTATATACGTAGGGATGGGAAAAAAAACATACCCCATGGGACTCGATCCGCAAAGCAGATTTGACTGGGGAATCCCCAAGTTGACCGGAGATGAGGATGGGGATGGGGACGGGGAATCCTCAAATAATGAAACCGGGGATGAGGCAGGAATGGGGATAGCACCAAATCCAAACCCAACCCCGAACTTTTTAATGTATAAATATATGCTTTTAGCTTGAATTCGTTTATAGAAAATGGCACACTCTTGGTAATTATGTGATTCTGAATAGAACCACTAAGCATATGAAGTAACTTTTAAAAAAGTTATCTAGGTAAAAGAAATATATCAATGCTGTAACGTGTCGGTAAAAATCTTGAGACCACAATTTATCTACTTTTGATTTGCATTTACTTTACTCCCTAATAAATATCTTCGAAGAATATCTCAATGCAATACACAAACACACATACCTTCCCCTTTCTGCACCCAATTTTCCGAACTTAGGGTTTCAATGGCACATATCCACCTGAAATCGTTGAGAAGATACTGATAAGATTGAATGTTAGTGATCTCATTTGATGCAAGGAGCGTGTGTTAGTCTTGGAAAAAGTTGATCTCTGACCCTGATTTCGTTAAATCCCACATTAACCATAGTAATCTCAGTGATCATGACAAAAGACTTGCTATGTCTCCCTGTTCCGGTCGTTTTTGGTATGGTCGGTTTGACATGGCCAATCTTGTCACCAACCTCAATGACCCCCATCTACTGGGTGCTTCCAATGGTGTAGTATGTGTCTCCCCTTATCCTACTAAAATTCTAATAATTAATCCTTCAACTAGAGAGGTAGTTAATGTAAAATATCCCCAAATTACTGAAAGTAAGTTTTTCTGCCGGGGTTTTGGTTATGATTCATCTTGGATGATTATAAGGTTGTATTGGGGTTCATGAAAAGTGGGAATAATTATACTAGCTTTCAAGTGTGCAGTCTGAGACTGAATATTTGGAAGGCCGCCGAGGAGGTAAATTATGGCTTTATAAAATAAAAAGGTGTCTTATGCGAAGGCGCACTTTACTGGATTGCATATAATAATTCATCTAGAGATCATGTAATCCTTTCATTTCATTTTTCCGAGTAGAAGCTTAGGGAAGTCCCTAAACCAGATGTTTTGAACAATCAATCTCCTTTTCTTGAACACTCATTTATCAATTTGGGGATTTTGGAAGGTAGTCTTTGTATTATTGGTTCCGAAGGTTGGGTCATGAGGGAATACAATAAGAAAGATTCTTAGGAGTTATTTCGGGTTGGTGATAAATATAAATACAAAACCAAACATTCAGATCTTCATGAGATTCAATCTAGTCTTATTAGTATCTGCTTAATGTCTTTTTTTCTTCGAGTTTCTTTAAGACAGTCGTTATGGGATGATTTACGAGATATGGTATCTAAAAAGCACCATTGTTTTGCAAATGTGTATGTGTATAGCTCAACATACAGACAGACATTTCACCTCAAATCCAAACCCTATTGAAAATACCACTTCATACATCGTATTGCACTCGTCTCAACTCTCAACCATGGATATGCAGGATGACCGAATGAGAAAGAATTAATGATTGATATACGTTTTAATTTTGTGTGGGAAGGAGGATAAACTAAGGCTGGGCAAAATAGTGACCTAACAACGACCCATAATTTTCCAGCCACCTCAGCTTTCTCTCTTTAACAACCTACATGCGACTTTTTAAGCAACCTACACTACAAAAAACGAAACCCACAAAAATACATTTTAATTAAATTAACACACACAAACATACACATTTAAAAAATGATCCTTATAGAAACTTCCACGTACATTTAAAAAATGTCACATCTGTCCTATTTAAGTCTCTAAACGGCATATCCTATCTCTTTGCCATCTTTTTCAAACGGTACCAAATATGATGTTATTTAGGACAAGTGTATATATAAGTTGTTCATTTGACGACATTATCTTATAGAAACGATCAATGTATACCTTTCCAAAATTCTCAAGCATATGTATAACTAAACTTGACCTGACCCGACCGACCCAAGACTGTGCCTTTCTAAGCGGCATGCAAAATTACCCATTCTGACCCACCATTGTCTTGACGTGTAATGCAACACGCCCCATCCGCCCACTCATTTTGCCACCTCCAGTTAGCATACCGAAGTTGTTTAGCTACAAAAATGTTAGACTACATATCATTCCACCTTCTGCGTGCAACCAAAATTATCAAGTACCATATAGATCATGTGGTCATGAAGAAACAATATAGTTCGTCCGAATCAATTATCGATGCTGAACGTTACTACTCATTAATTAAGTCTATTTACGCGTCTACACTAGCTGCTCAACATGTTTTCATTTCTCAGTCTTTATTAATTTTCATAAGTACTACAACAATTTATTGATATCATGATATATGATAAGAACAAATAGAAGCTAATAAAATAAAAGTTTTAATAAAACAATATATAATTTGTAAAGGTGTTGAGTTTAGTCTTTATTTTAGCATAAGTCCAGGGTAGTCAAGTGTTAAGTTTGTTACTACGTATTTGTCAAATAAAGGGTCGTGGGTTAACTTGTTTCCCAAGTCCAGCCCATGTGTTTTAGGGTTTGTTCTCCCCCCTCATCTCTATAAAAGGAGGTGAGAGGAAGGGAATTTTTCACATCTTTCTTTCAATACTAATCATTCGATTAGGGTTTATTATGTTGTGCTCTTTTCTTTCTTTTCTGTTGATCTATATAATCTGCTAGGAGTGTGTTCTTTATTCGACATCGAGGTGATCCGTTCTAGTATCGAGGTTGTAGGCTATCAAAACCTATAAGTGGTATCAAGAGCCTTGGTTCGAAGGTTTTTCGATACTAGGTTCGAAGTCGTTAAAGGGTTGATCGTTTTTTGGAAGGAGCAGGGTTTTTTGTTTACAAGAAAAGTTACTGTTTGGTTCGTGAACAGTAACGGTAGCAGCAAGAAGATCGGCGGTTCTGGTTGTTTCATTTTTTTCCGACTATAAAAAAAAGACGAAGAAGAAAGGCCAGGTATTGTGTTGATTGGTCTTCATCGGTTTAAATATAAAGAAGAAAAAGGACTTCCTTTATTCACATGAATTGTGAGGAAAGAAAAGACAATTCACGAGGAAGCATTGGTTGACTTTTTTTGTTTAATTGTTTTTTAAATAACTTGATTGGTAGAATTTAAGTATTTAAAGAATTGATAATTAAAAAAAAGATTATTATTTTGAAGTTCTTGCGCAAGGGACTTTGTTGATTTGTGATTGTGAGGTTTTTTCATAAGGTTTAGCAAATTAATAAAGGGATTAAAGAATGACGGAAGCCAAGTTTGACATCGAAAAATTCGATGGAACTGGTGATTTCGGGTTATGGAGGATCAAGATGCGTGCGTTATTAATCCAACATGGATGTGAAGCAGCGCTGGAGGTTTTACCCGCGGATATGGAAGCTCAAACGAAAACTGAGCTAAACAAGAAAGCTCATAGTGCCGTGATTTTGTGTTTAGGTAATAAGGTTCTGAGAGAAGTTATCGGGGAGACGACTGCAGCGGGGGTTTGGTCAAAGCTCGAGACTTTGTATATGACAAAGTCATTGGCCAACAAGTTGTACCTGAAGAAGAAGTTGTATACATTCTGTATGTCGGCTGGACGAAAAATTTCCGAGCATATAGATGAGTTCAACAAAATCGTTCTTGATTTAGCAAATATTGAGGTAAAATTCGAGGATGAAGATCTTGCTTTATTATTACTCACTTTTTTACCAGCATCATACGAACACTTTGTGGATACCTTGCTTTATGGACGGGAAGCTTTGACTTTGGAGGACGTGATGACCATACTAAATTCAAAGAAAATCAAAGAAAGGTCTAAGGCGAAGGGGGATGATGGTGAAGGGTTATATGTGAGGGGAAGAACTGATCGTAGGGATTCACGTCAGTCAAGGGGAAATTCAAGATCAAAGTCTCGAGGTGGAAGACTCAAGTGCTATATTTGCCAATCTGAGGATCACTTGAAGAGAAACTGTCCGAAGAATAATCGCAAGAAGTCAACAGGTTATGCCCAGAAAGATGAGCAACCAAGCTCTAGTGGTTCGACTTATGACGATTATGAGGTGATGATGGTGATGAGCGCACAGGCTCAGGCTCTGCTAGATTGGATCTTGCATTCAGGATGTTCATACTACATGACACCTAGGTTAGATATACTTTTTGATTTTATAGAATGCGATGGGGGGAGGGTACAGTTGGGTGACAACAGAGAGTGTAAGATCAAAGGTATTGGCAAGATGAGGGTACAATTGAAAGATGGGTCAAGTTTTGTGTTACACAATGTCAGGTATATTCCTGAATTGAAAAGAAACTTGATATCGTTGGGAACTCTTGAAAAAGAGGGATATACCGTAAAGATGCAGTCGGGTAAAGTCAAGGTAATTAATGGTTCCTGGGTTATTTTATCTGGAATACGAAGGGATAATTGCGTATACTTTTTGGATGGCCATGCAATGGCAGGTGAGCTTAATGCTAGTGTTGAAGAAAAAGACTATCTTGTGTAGGTTTGGCACAAAAGACTGGGACATATCAGCGAGGCGGGACTATAGGTGCTGGAAAAGCAGGGGCTGTTTGGTAAGAAAAGTCTAGGTAAGCTCGATTTTTGTGAGAATTGTGTTTTGGGAAAGTCACATTGAGTCAGTTTCGGTGTAGGAAAGCACACTACTCATGGAGTGATAGACTGTTCATTCAGGCTTATGGGGTCCATCTCAGGTGGAATCATTGGGAGGTAAAAGATATTTCTTATCTATTATTAATGATTATTCTAGGAGGGTATGAGTTTATATCCTCAGGTTTAAACACAAAGCATTTGGAAAGTTCAAAGAGTGGAAGCAGTTAGTAGAGAATCAGACTGGGAGGACAGTTAAAAAGCTGAGGACGGATAATGGTCTTGAGTTCTATAACCGGGAGTTTGAGCAGCTATGCATTGAGAGTGGGATTGCTAGACATTTGATAGTTGCCGAGAAGCCGCAGCAGAATGGGGTAGCAGAATGTATGAACAGAACTCTCATGGATAAGGTACGCTGTTTATTAATTCAGTCTTGATTGCCCAAGACCTTCTGGGCAGAAGCGACATGTACGGCCGCATATCTTATTAATAGGTCACCATCAAGAGCGATTGAGAAAAAGACACCTATGGAGATGTGGCGGGACATCCAAGTGATTATGGGATATTGAGGATTTTCGGTTGTGTCGCATATCCACACGATAAACAAGGTAAGCTCGAGCCGAGAGCGGTAAAATGCGTTTTTTTGGGGTATCCCAAGGGTGTGAAGGGGTACAAACTATATAGGCTTGATGATGAATCACCTAAAATAGTCACCAGCAGGAACGTGGTCTTCAATAAAAGTGTCATGTACAAAGACACGTTAAAGGATTCTGGTGCAGGTGATAAGTCTGTTGAGGAATTATAGGTTGAGGTGGAACTGCAGAGGTTAAATAATCATACGCCTGAGGAAGATCAGAAAGATCAGGAAGATGGCGATGATAAAGATGAAGGGGATCAAGAAACCGATCAGCCACCGGATCTCACAGATTATCAGTTGGTTCAGGATAGAGAGCCAAGGACAAGAACGAAACCTTTGAGGTTTCGAGATGAAAGTAATATGGCTGCTTACCCGTTTGTTGCAGCAGAGGAAGAAGATACTCATGAACCATTAACATACTATGAGGCAGTTGCTTGTGAAGATAGTTCTAAGTGGAAAGTTGCAATGAAAGAAGAGATGGATTCTTTAAGGAAGAACAAGACCTGAGAATTAGTAGATCATCCAGCTGGGCAAAAGCTGGTGAGCTGCAAATAGCTGTTCAAGATAAAGGAAGGGATTGATTGTGTTCAAAAGCCTAGGTACAAGGCAAGGTTCGTGGCTCGTGGATTCACACAGAGGGCAGGTATTGATTACAATGAAGTATCTTCTCCGGTAGTTCGACACACATCAATTCGGGTTATACTTGCATTGACTGCGTGTAAAGATTATGAGCTGGAGCATCTTGATGTAAAGACGGCATTTTTACATGGAAATCTTGAAGAAGTGATCTACATGAAGCAGCCACCGGGATATGAACAAGGTATGTTTGTTAAAGAAATTCCTTTATGGTTTGAAGCAGTCACCTATGCAATGGTATAGGAGGTTTGATGAGTATATGTTGAGCAACGGGTTTAAGCGTAGCAGTTATGACAGCTGCGTATAATACAGGAGGTATGCACCAGGTGAGTATATCTATCTTTGTTATATGTAGACGATATGCTGATTGCTTGTAAGAGCAAGGCTGAGATTGAGTCTACCAATTCTTTTCTTAAAAAGGAGTTCGACATGAAGGAGCTCGGGAAAGCAAAAAATATTCTTGGTATAAAGATCGTCAAGGATCGGAGTCGCAATATTCTGAAGGTGTCACAATCCGGGTACGTTTCTAAGATTTTGAATAATTTTAGAATAGACAATGGAAAATTGGTTAAGATGCCATTGGGTGGGCGCTTCAAGCTATCGTTGAAGGATTGACCGGTTAGGGATTGTGATGTTGAAAGGATGGGTAAGGTGCCATATGCAAATGCGGTTATGAGCTTAATGTACTTGATGGTGTGCACGAGTCCAGACATAGCGTATGCGGTAAGTGTAGTTTGCAGATATTTGGCGAATCCGGTTAAAAATCATTGGGAAGCAGTGAAGTGGATTTTGAAATATTTGCGGGGTACTGCAAATGTGGGTTTGGTGTATAGGACAAATCGTGGCAACCATGTGGACGTAACAGGTTTTGTTGATTCAGACTAGGCTAAGGATCCGAATAAAGGTAGGTCTATCATTGGTTACGCATTTTTAGTACTTGTGTTGTAAGTTGGAAGGCAACGCTACAACACGTGATGACTCTTTCAACTATAGAGGCGGAGTATATGGCTCTTACAGAAGTTGTGAATGAAGCTATTTGGCTAAGGGGACTCTTGAAAGAGTTGGGCGTAAAGCTTAACACTGTGGCAGTTAATTGTGATAATCAGGGCGCGATTCACTTATCGCGGAATCATGTTTTTCATGAAAGGACTAAGCACATAATGTGCGTTATCACTTTATCAGAGAGGTCTTGGAAGGAAAGACGGTTAAAGTTCTAAAGGTGGGTACTGAACACAATGCTGCGGATGCCTTGACGAAGGTGGTACCTGGACTCAAGTTACAACACTGTTTGGAGTGGTTGAGTGTTAGTGTAGGCTAATGCAACGACAGAAAACTTCGGCATAGGAGGATCGTTATGTGTGACTCTCGCTATTTTCAACTTGTTGGTTCTTCTAATGGCCTCGTATGCTTCGTTGGTTATGACAATGAATTATAGTAGCCAATCCGTATACTCAAATGAAAAAATGAAAAAAGCCGCATGTTGTTGGTGGTAAAAGATCGTTATGTTGGGGTTTTGGTTATGATTCATCTATAGACGATTACAAGGTTGTGGTAGGGTTCACGAAACGTGAGGTTCGTACATGTTTTAAAGTTTTATCTTTAAAATCTAATGTTAGGAAAAAAAAAAGGTTGTTGGGAGAACAAGTATGTTTTTTTCTGATAGAGTACGGCTTAAACAAGAGTGGTATGTTTGCAAATGATGCTCTTCATTGGTTTTAAGAAATGATCAAATTAATAACAAGGACGCAATAATTTCTTTTGAATTATCGCGCGAGGAGTTTAGAGAGATTTCCCAACCTGATGATCAGCGATACGAGTTTACTTTTAATAGCAGATTGGGGATTGTCGATGAGTGTCTATGCATATATGAATGTCGATGGCCTGTATCTAAAAAATGGGTAATGAAGAACTACAGCGGAAAAAAGACATGGAAACTGCTGTCAAATGTTGGCATGATGGATTCTGATAAAATTTCCCAAGTCCAGCCCATGTGTTTTAAGGTTTGTTCCCCCCCCCCCCCCCTCATTTCTATAAAAGGAGGCGAGGGGGGAGGAGATTTTTCACAGCATTCTTTTAATACTAAACATTCGATTAGGGATTATTATCTTGTGCTCTTTTCTTTCTTTTCTGTTGATCTATATAATCTGCTAGGAATGTGTTCTTTATTCGACATCGAGGTGATCCGTTCTAGTATCAGCAAAACCTACAAAAGGTTTAACAAAAAGTTATCGTTAAGCTATTGGAGTATAATTGCAACTTTTTGCCGTACGTGACACGTAACATATCTTTCATAAGTTTTCAAGCTCTTACCTTTTTTTACATAGATTTCAAGGTAATTACCATTTTTATCACATAAACCTTCCTTTTCTCATAATTTTTAAACAAAGCTAGTAATTCTAAATTTCTAATGTATTTTTTTTGGTAAAGGGTTTCTCCGGTAAATGTGAAATTTTTAATGTATATTTTTGCATGATTTAGGAAAATCATTTTATACTAATATAGTTTGTTTTCTTTTGCATAAATGAGATTTTCGACTAAAAAGTGTAATTGGTTCGGTTATCGGGCTATTTGGTTTATTTGGTTCAGTTAATATTTATTTTTTGTATACCGAAAACGAACCGATCCGAATTCGAATTGAACCGAACACCCATAACCCAAAACCAAACTGCATAACCCGAATTACATAATTTTGAGTTTTATATATTTTTATATAAATATATAAAAATTATATATTTATATGAATTTGGTTTTCGGTCTAGATTGCCAAACCATAACCGAACCGAAAATCGAATATTTAATTCGGTTCGATTCGATTTTGCAAATTCAGTTCAGTTACAAATTCGGTTTAGTTCGATTTTGATTTTTGGTTTATTCGGACCGAACAATTATCACCCCGCAACAAGTCTCTTTCGGTCCAAACCCGGTTGTTTTGGCCCAACAGTATATAGAGCCCAAATAAAATAAGGCAACCTAAGGTTATACGGAGACATGATATTTTAAACGGCCTAAAGTTATGAAAAAATATATATTAATATATTTTTAAATCAACAAAAAGTTGGGAGACAACAAGAAAAATGGTATAATGGTCGATAAAAAAAAAGAAAAAGAAAAGATACTGTATATATTTGATATACTATAAGTTTGATAGGATAAATATGTAAAATCCCAATTTTTGAAACGAATAATCTAAATAAATTTTCCCAAAAAATATATACTTCGATTTATTCACAGCTTAGGATTCTAAAATAGAACGTTTGTGATTAGTGTAGTAACTTTAAACGTAAGCTACAAGGTAGGGATTTATCGGCATCGAAAATTAAATTCTGATGTCAACCAATGCCGCTGAATTCTGGTGCCATAGCAATTCTGGTGCCAAACTATATTTTGCTGACGTGACACCACTTTTTCTCTATGGCACGAAGAGTTTGATACGACCGCTCCCCGTGCTACATGATATTTTAAACGACCTAAAGTTATGAAAATATGTATTAATATATTTTTAAATCAACAAAAAGTTGGGAGACAACAAGAAAAATGGTATAATGGTCGATTAAAAAAAAAAGAAAAAGAAAAGATACTGTATATATTTGATATACTATAAGTTTGATAGGATAAATATGTAAAATCCCAACTTTTGAAACGAATAAAGCTTAGGATTCTAAAATAGAACGTTTTTTATTAGTATAGTAACTTTAAACGTAAGCTACAAGGTAGGGATTTATCGGCATCGAAAATTAAATTATATATATACTTTTTGTATACATGCGTGAACTCCACTCATACTTGCATTAGGGTTTCAATGGAATATCTTCCGCATGATGTTCTTGAGATGGTTCTCATGGGATTGGATGTGAATGATCTCATTCAATGCAAGTACGTGTGCAAGTCTTGGAATTCGATTATCTCGAGTCTTCACTTTGCTAAAGCTCATCTGAATCATAGTTACAACAATGACCGCAACGACAGAAAACTTCGGCATAGGAGGATCGTTATGTGTGACTCTCGCTATTTTCAACTTGTTGGTTCTTCTAACGGCCTCGTATGCTTCGTTGGTTATGACAATGAATTTTTAGTAGCCAATCCGTATACTAAAGAGGTAAAAAAAGTGAAAAAGCCGCATGTTGTTGGTGGTAAAAGATCGTTATGTTGGGGTTTTGGTTATGATTCATCTATAGACGATTACAAGGTTGTGGTAGGGTTCACGAAACGTGAGGTTCGTACATGTTTTAAAGTTTTATCTTTAAAATCTAATGTTTGGAAGGTTGTTGGAGAACTACAGTATGTTTTTTCTGATAGAGACGGCGTTAACAAGATTGGTATGTTGTGCAATGATGCGCTTCATTGGTTTATGAATGATCAAATTAATAACAAGGACGCAATAATTTCTTTTGAATTATCGCGCGAGGAGTTTAGAGAGATTTCCCAACCTGATGATCAGCGATACGAGTTTACTTTTAATAGCAGATTGGGGATTGTCGATGAGTGTCTATGCATATATGAATGTCGATGGCCTGTATCTAAAAAATGGGTAATGAAGAACTACAGCGGAAAAAAGACATGGAAACTGCTGTCAAATGTTGGCATGATGGATTCTGATAAAATACACTACTTGAAGGATTACATTCCTCACAAGAATTCCATCTGTCATGGGTGGGATCATATTGGTGACCCAGTATATGTGCAAAGCCTTGTATCTCCTCGTGTTAATGGAACACTGAGCAAAAAGGAGTGTCAAAGATGGGTTATAGCCATGATCTTTTATACACTAGGCACACTTAATACTCTCTTAGTGTCTTAATAATTAACAGATGTGGTATCCGTGAATTGGCATTGAGTTTTGTTCCACGGGCTACCTCATTCAATGGAATCGTTTTCTTCTATGTTTATCGCTAAAAAGTCATGCTCTGTTAGATATTGTTAGGTGCTATTATCTAGTTGAATTTGTGATCGATCTGGAATGATACCTTTGAGTCTCGATCATTGTTAGTATGATATGAAGGCTTTGTGTAATTTATTTGAGGCATGTTATGTGTTTGAAACATACATGTGAACAGTTATCTATAAAGTATAAATTTTTTCTTCTAAAAAGTGTATTACTTAGTTTCTGAGATCGAGCACATATACTGGGACTCAATTTTCCTTTGTTTCTCTTGTAAAGGAGTGCCTCAGCTCGGATAAAGCCATTGTTTCAGGCCCCGGATTTCATAAAACAGTGTGTGTATGTTTGTGCAACAACTAGGTTCTCTTTGTGCAAAAACAACTACACACATTTTTGTCAGATGAATCTGAGTAATCTCATGTTCTATCAAAACGCACTGACTAGGCCCATCACCAAGTCATGAACTAATTTAACTGTAAATGTTTTGTTTTCACTTCTTCCAATAAACAGTTTTCAATCAGCCCCATTTAGTAGTATCTCATAAACTTTGAGCTTTGATGAGATAATAGAAAGTATTATATTGTTTAGATCCTAATTTGCCCGACTAGGAGATGGAGATGCATTGGTAACATTGTATGACGTTATTGGAGAGGATAATTTTTACTGCAAGATGTTATGAAAATATGACGAAACTTTAAGCTCTTGTAAGAACTTCTATCGACATAAAGTTATGTTAACCACTCCCTTTAAAATTGATTTAATTAGAACTTATACATTAGTTTTGGTAAAGTTTTAATCAATGTGTATGTTTTTCTTTTGTTTGAAAGGCCCCAATGCGTAAGTCCGCTTTAGGTCTTAGAAAAGATTGATCGAGCCGCCCCTCCATGTAATGGCATGGTTTTGAATTAGACATCGATTTATATTGATGAAAAAGTTCCATAGTAATTATCAAATAGCTGCTTTCCGTGACTAGTTATTCGGTACTGATAAAACGTCTCTAAAGTGTTTACGATATTATTCTTTTTGTTTTTAACATTGTATTGGCATTTACTCACTTCCTACTTTAATCTCCAGATAATTAAAGAGAGATCCATCTGTTCCTCGGTTGAGTATGGCAATTTGGTGCTTTAACTTGTCTGTTGAAGGAGTTAAGGTTGAAGAGCATGGCTGTAATAACTTTGCTTCATTTTGGAATGACAGATATTATCCATGATTTCAGCAGCATACGCTGGTAAAATTGGATGCGAATGATCTCAACCAAGGCACAAGCGTTTGTAAGTCATATAGAAATCCTTAATCAGTTCATCCCTGAATCTTTTTATTTACTTATTAAAGATCGTTTGAATGTTGATCTTGATGATTGGAGTAAGGATGTCAACAAGCATTTCATACATTTACATTCAACCATTATGATCCAAGTAGTCTCTTGATTTGAATGTGAAAGTAAACCTATAAATTTATCATTCTTGACTCCTTGTTCAGTCTCATCGATCAAGATAAATAGTGAAACACACAATTAATAATCAAACGATTAAACATGAGTTCTTTCTGAACAAATGTTGTGTCGATAGTCGATCTTATTGTTTGTATTTATAGCCTAATCTGGTTGAGTACGTTCTGTATGATTCTGTATATATGTAAAAGACTAACTTTTCCGTTAGTTCCGTGATTGTGACTTGAATTCGTTGTTGACACTTGACAGTATTATCTTATGACCGAGTAGAATGAATCACACCTCATGATAAAAGGAGGAGGCCGGTTCAGTAGTATTTCTCTCTCTCACTCCCCAAGAAGCACGGTGTTGGAACAGTCAAAGTTATGCAAAGATGTTTCATGATCTGTAAGATTGAGAAATATCTTCGTGAGGACGGAATTACGAAAAGGGAACAGTTAGTATATATGGATTTTGTGTTTGATAATGTTTACACAATTACACTGGTTTGATAATGCTGCATTTGTAGTTTTTGTTTCTGGTGGCAATTTATCCTTAAGTTGTAAGCAGCATGTTCATTACTTTTTTAATCAGATGTGTTTGTATTATATTCTATGCATCAGTTGCTTTTCCTTAATAGAAGATGAGTTATTATGAGTTGGTTGATGACTGATCTTATCAATCCATGTGCTACCAGCATCTTCTACACATTAAAGCTTTTTTTTTTCTGTTTTAAACTAGACGCATATCGTTTTTATAATGCTGCGTCTGAGCTAAGATTTGATTTTGCGATTTGCATAGTAGCAAGTCTCATTGTTTGGTTTATATATATAAAAACTTTAAATAAGTGTATGATAGGCAATTGATTAAACTTTTCAGTTTAGAATTATCATGCTTTCTCCGAAGAAGGGTGAATTTGCATTTCTCAAATCATCCCTATGTATATAGGTACAAGAAAAGGATAACAATGATACATAGTAAGATACAACTCATTGATTTGCTAAGGATAAATTTAATGAGACAACTAATTGATTTGCTAATTGATTGACTAATGATATGAGACAACTAATTGATTGATTGATAATTGCCAACTAATACGCCCTTGCAGTTTGAGCGGGAGGAGGGCGGACGCTCAAGCTGGAGCAAAAATCTTCAAACAAAGCTGTGGGAAGTCCCTTGGTGAATATATCGGCATACTGAAAACGAGATGGAACGTGGAGAACACGAACGTGACCAGCTGTAACCATATCACGGACGAAATGAATGTCGATCTCAATGTGTTTCGTCCGTTGATGTTGAACTTGGCAGACATGTAAACAACACTAACATTGTCACAGTAAACCAGGGTAGCAGTCGAAAGAGTCGAAAGAGGAGAATGTAACTCACGAAGAAGATTGCGAATCCATGCAGTTTCTGCGACAACATTAGCAACACCCCGGTATTTTGCTTCGGCACTGGAGCGAGAGATGGTGTGTTGTCGTTTGGCAGACCATGACAAAATATTATCCCTCAGAAATACACAGTAACCTGAAGTAGAAGTGTAAGCAACTAGATAAGTAGTAGCATAAACATACAACTCGAGACCAAAATCCATCGCAAGATACGTTTGAAACAACTAATTGATTTGCTAATTGATTGACTAATGATATGAGACAACTAATTGATTGATTGATAATTGCCAACTAATATTCTCATTTATAAAATAAAAATGGAAAAAGAACAATTGCATATTACTCTATAATACAATTCACAAATGGTCAGTGACTACAGTAACGCTACAGTGCTACAGTACTACAGTACTACAGTGCTGGGCCAAAAATTTTAGCCCAACTGCTACAGTGCTACAGTGATCCAAAGTAAAAAAAAATTACAAACCGGACCCTCAACTTTTAACTATTTACGATTTTTTCCATTAAGATTAAAAAATACCCGCAGAAATATTTTCGAATTGCAATTAAATAAAATACGCACGATTTTGAAAAAAAATTTGCAGTTTAATATACACGAAAAAAATATAAAACAAGCAATATTGCAATGCTTCTCAAATGCGCATGATTTTATAAAAAATGTCAAAAAATATTAGCCGGACAACTTTAAGCCCATGTTATTATCAAAGTTAAATATCTTTCGACATTAGCTTAGTCCCCGCAGCAACGCGCGAGCAATATGCCAACTCGTTAAATCAATAATTATTGCCGTGTTTAGTTCTGTTTGGTTCGCATGTCTTCTTAGTTTGTCCTTTGACTATAACTTTTGTTTATTCTTTGCTTCTACCATAATATTCTGTAACCACCCACTGTGATGCTTCGGTTCATAGACTGAATTCCTGAATTTGATGCTCTTGAAGGAGCTATGATGACAATGAGAAGCTTTGCTAAAAGATACATGTTTTTGTTACCGGACCATCTGCCAGTTGTTTCTATCTTCTTGCTTTTGATGATTTTGATTAACTTGTGTGTCCGTGTAGCGGATTTTATTTAAGTTGTGTTTGCTAGTTTCAGTTAACTTTTGTTTAATCGTTTTTGGTTAACTTTGTCTGGATGATCATCAAAGGCATTACACTGATACGATGTTCTCATATACACATTGCCTTACACTATCTGTTTGTTTTAGCAAATGTCGTAGTTTAGATCTCTTGTATCTGTTTTAGCAAATGTCATATTTTTTATTAGTCTTTTGGTGCCAGTACCTGGTATGTCAACAAATAGATCTACACCTGGCTCTCTAACCATGTTCTATTTTCTGAAGTTATGTATAGTATACCCTAGTGTTTTTGCACTAAAACATCTTGTCCTTAGACAATCAGTGTTACCAAATAAAATTTGGAAAAATATGTTCACATATCAGTTCCCTAATTTGATTACAACACCGAAACACATAAACCTAAAGTCTCAATAAATGACATAGTCACCCTTGCGGACCAAGCATTTCTTACTCTGGCTTTGTGCTCTATATTTGATGTGGTTGTTCAATCAACAATATGGATCCTTTGGCGCTATAGAAACGAGTTTGCTTTTGGGCCCCAAAAACCCACAAGCATCTTATACTTAAAGTTGTTTAACTTAAATCTTTTATTTGGATTTCCAATAGATATAGGAAGAATTTCTCTAACTGGGTTGAGTGGTTCTTGAACCCTCACAATTCCCTCACTTCTTTTTTGTAACCTTATTTTTTAGCTCTTTTCTTGGTGTTTATATAAATTGTCATTCCAAAAAAATACGAAGCTCTCTGAGAGATTTTGATGAACTTAATCTCGATAAAACATTTTTTAATTACTTGATCTTCTTAGGGCACAATGACACACATTTGGCACTTTCCGAATTTTTGTTATG
Organism: Tanacetum coccineum; assembly: GCA_026074375.1. Taxonomy (NCBI): domain Eukaryota; kingdom Viridiplantae; phylum Streptophyta; class Magnoliopsida; order Asterales; family Asteraceae; genus Tanacetum; species Tanacetum coccineum. The sequence goes on along the minus strand of BQNB010044217.1, from coordinate 6,410 downwards.
AGCTACTTTCCAAGTGATTGTTAGGTGGGCTGAATGCAAATTTATTCATTTTGATGAACAGTTTTTCGCAATGCAAATTTTACTGCATTAAATCGTTTCTGGATCGAGCCCTATAGAAGAGTTTATAATTAGATATCCCATTGATTGGTCCAGGCCTAGACAAAACGAAAATTAATTATCTCCAAGTTGAGGGTACCAAAAATTAGGGGTGTTGATCGGTTCGGTTATCGGGTTACTCGGTTTATTCAGTTCGGTTAGTTCGGTTAAAAATCTTTTGGGTCAACCCCGAGAACCGAAAACCGAACCGAATAAACTGAAAAAACCGAGAACCGAACCGAAAACCGAATTTGAATTTGGTTTGGTTTTTGGGTTGACCGGAATAACCCGAATTACACTATTTATTTTTTTTAAAAGAAAAAAATACATAGATATTTAGCAAAAATAATTTTTTTCAAAAATAAAAAGTGTTTTTTTTATATTAGGATAAAATTTATTTGATCTTTTTATATATATAAATATATATATTTATATAAATTAGGTTTTCGGTTCGGTTCTCGGTTCAAACTATTAAACCCTTATCCAACCAGAGAATCGAATTCGTAGTTCGGTTCGGTTATTAGTTCGGTTCGATTATTTTCGGTTAGGTTCGGTTTTGGTTTTCGGTTTATACGGTTATTTGGGTTTTTCTGCTCACCTCTACCAAAAATAAACCCAGTCTTTTTTCTCACGTTATTTTCAACCATATAAGTTTATGGAAATGCTAATCTTTCTACATCAATTTGTTACAAAATTACAAAATCATTTCGTTCGTGACATGGTTACTAAGGGTTAGATTCATGTTCTTCATGCGCCATCACGCTATCAGTATGCGTGCATCTTCACTAATGGGTTGCCTTCGGCTTTGTTTGAGGAATTCCGTACCAATTTGAGTGTTCGTTCCTCTTCGGCTTTGTGTTATATATATTTCTTGCCACTTTAAGAGTTTATTTAAGTATGCTACGCATGTAAACAATCAAGTCGTTGTAGTATATTGGTAAGTATTCACGCCTGTCACACGGGTGACCAGGTTTCGATCCCCGGCAATGGCCTTTTTTTCAAGTTTTTATGTTGGGCTTTTAGTGGGCCTTGGTCTAATTTCGTATTTACATACGTTTTTTTTATCATACATAAAATTTTATTTCTCATAGAACAAAAACTTGTAGTTTATTTATCATTTTTTATTTCATGAAAGTTGATCGAATATGGCAAACTGGCAATGACATATTCATGAGGTAATAACAGGCGTTTCCGACATGTAATTATATCAACTGACGAGGTCCTTGATGTTTAGCTACTATAGTACTATGGTATATAAACCTCTCGTATGTGCATACATTATTCATTTTTAAATATACAAGTTACTCGTCTAGTTGTCTCTATCCTTTATACATGAAATGAAATAGATATGTGCAGGAAACAACATTTTACACTACCATTTGATTTTTTTTTATGAATTGTGTAGACATAGAGGATCATTAGGTTTATGAGGCCATAGTATTTGTTAATTGTATAAGTTAGTGAAGATGTACACACACTGAACTCCTTTCAACGACGACATATTGACGGTATCAAGTATTGAATCACATGTATTTGTCAACTAAGCGTGATATGTTAACCACCGACAAAAAGAACTCAACCTATTCAGATTTCGTGACGGACTTTAAGGGACATATTGTGATAACTAAAAGCTGATTTTTCTTGTATCTACCAAAAAGTCACTTTTGAACTATTTGTTTGTGTTTTTAACAGATGATGAATTGTTACAATCGGCCCATGTGTCATCATTGTAATGTTTACAGCTTACGACAAACCTATTTACTTTATGCTTCCCTTTGTATAAGTGATAGATCGAGTGTACAAAGGACATAACAATAGTTCAGTTTAGTTCTTTGCAATGTATTCTTATAAATGTGGGCTTATCATTTCTTATGAAACCTACTAATGCAAAACATAACTGCTCATGGCCCAGCCTAATGAGACTAACCCAACCCAGTTTCAACAACCCTATACATTCGACCCATTTTTTCTTTTTCCTTATCAGCTCATTCCATCACCGATTACCCCAGTATTAGCTCGATTATTCTAGAGCTACCCTCATAATCCGCATAACAAACCTCACATACGCAACTTGCGTTGTGGGTTTTCAGTAATGATGGACTATGGTACAAAACCACAAACTCTATTGGTGGTAAATTTTTGGATGATGATTAATTGATGCGGTGTCTTTTCCGTCTCTTGGATGAGCAGTCGGATAGTTTCGATTACACGTAGGAGGTTGATCCTTATTCCGAATTGTGAGTTTAGCAACCCTATCAATTTTTTTGGTATGTTTTTTTTGGGGGTTTGAAATTTTAGTGTTTGCTTATTTTAAGAATTTTACAAATAAGCAACTCATGACTTTTTTGCTTTGGATTCTCTTATATTATGTCGGTCTTAAATTGATGTTAGGAATTGTGTCAAGAACCATTAGATGGTTACATTCTCTTTTTAAGCTTTTATGGACCATAAGCAGATTAAATAAGCAATCACTGCCTTTGGGGTGCAATTATTTCTATTTTTTTGTTGCCTTTATATGGTCTTTTAAGTCTGATATGTGGCTATAAGTTTTGTGTTGACTATTCGTTAGGTCCAGATGTTTGAGAAACCCGATTAGTTTCACACATCAAAAGGTGTGGTTTAGCTACAGGCATTTGATGTGATATAAAAATACATTTGCGTATAAGCTATACTCATAAGCTTTGGTTGCTGTTCGAGCATTGGGGGGTATTTGACCCGTATCTTGGCTGGCCAACCCGGATGGTATTTAAATAAATGCAACCGGTGTTTGTAGCCACGTGTATTGCGTATACATGTTTTTGACAGATAAGCCTTTGTGCAATATGGTTTTCTCATTATCTGAAAATCCATTTTTTTGATATTGGCTGCTAATCTACCTAAATGTTAACGATGGTTTTTACCTTAACAAGCTTCCGTGGCTTTCGGTAAGGCATACGACGCTTTTGTTGTGTAGTTTTTGGGTTAAATAAAAGTAGCGCAACAAACTGACTTTTTATTCTTTTTTGCAGGCATTGATGTCTGCTTGCAACCACACAAGATCTATCCATTTTTTTCGATTCTAAAAATAATGCTGATATTTATTATGAGGCTCTGATGAATTTCAAGAGGTTCGTTAAGGCTGTCATCATCCACGTCTTGGCGAGGCAAACCATTAGGTTTGCAGCCATGGCGGATGTATCCACTTTTTTTGATCTAAACCTATCTGAGCCTCATAGGCACTAACAATTGACAGAATAGATATATGAGTTCATTTGGGATCAACTCGAAGTCGCTTTCATTGGCTTTTTTTTCGGCTGCTTTTAGTTGGCATGTTGTCTGTGTGCCTTTCAACTCTTGTGATGAATTTAAGAACAAACATATAATCGCATGGCTGCAACCCAATTCCAACGGAAAGTTGGTTAATGTGGCAACTTAAACATAGTCACAGGATCATCATAGCACAGGTTTAAAGAAGGATTGTGGTCTGCAAAGCCATGCCATATGTGAGCCTTTCAACTTTGTGGAAATGGAAGGATGGCTGAGAGCAAGAATTGATCGCCTCAGCAACCTCCACAGGCACACACCGGTCATGGGTTAACGCAAGGCCGGTTTATTTTGGTCTCATGTTAAATGTCATATTGATACATGGAAAAAGGGTATGTGTAATAGGCATGACGTAGTTTTTTTGTGTTTACTATGCGTGGTCAACTGACACCCGTATCTTGGCTAGGCAATCACACTAAGAGTGCGATTGCAGCCACGACGAGCGTGTGGTCCCGCTACTGTATTTGTAAAGCTGAGCCTCATATGTTATTATTATACATACCCTTATTCACAGATGACTACCGAAAGCCCTTTATGGAATTCACGGTCAATTTGTTTTTGCCACTTGCGTTTCCATTTCACAAAAAGAGATGATGTTCACCTGAGTTAAATGTAGGTATGCGGTTTTGCTTAAGCTTGGGATTGACACATTTAAACTCTTATTTGCTAAAGCTTGGGATTCACACTTGATCGCCTACTTTAACATTTTTTCTACATTTCAGGAAAAGCAAACAAGACTTGAATAACGTCTGCGTCTAAATGTATGGTGTCGTTCTATTGTTAGGAATCCAAAAATAGGCCCCTAACCTTTGTAGGTATCGAACCAGTTCCAAACTTTGAAATAATTTTTAATGTTGATATGTCTTTGTATTTCGGCTTTAGCTCATATTGGAAAGTTGATTTCTTTAAAAGCTCATGATGTAAAAAGAGCAAATACAAGGTCTTTATTCTATTATTGATGATATGCTATCCGCTTACTTTTTCTTTTGATAATATATAATTTGATTATGTGATGGTTCAAATAAAGTTTGAATTCTTGATGTTCTTATTAACCAAAGTGTTGTTTATGGCTTAGGTAGAAAGAAGAGGGAGGCTTAGATTGCCTCCACAAAGTCATGCATCTCCTAAGACTGCCACACCAATGGTGCAAGAAAAAAAGGTACCTTATGATTTGACATGTTTTATGGTCTAATAATGTAAATTGGATTTAGCTTAAACGATATATGTTTATAATAAAAATCCAGGACACAACGAGTGCTACTTCTAAACGAGTGCTACTTTTAAGAGGATCATCGTTGAATCAACAACAAAGGTGGATGTCATAAGTAATTGTTTAAGGTCACTCAGGCGGAAAAGCAAGGTACGTTTTACTGCTATTCTAAAAGTTAGAGAGTAGAACAACACATGCTTTTGCACTATTTGTGGCTGTATTAGTTGCAATATTGCTCTTTCAACGTGATGCTTTGTTGATGTCTGCTTGCAACCACACAAGATCTATCCATTTTTTTCGATTCTAAAAATAATGCTGATATTTATTATGAGGCTCTGATGAATTTCAAGAGGTTCGTTAAGGCTGTCATCATCCACGTCTTGGCGAGGCAAACCATTAGGTTTGCAGCCATGACGGATGTATCCGTTTTTTTTTATCTAAACCTATCTGAGCCTCATAGACACTAACAATTAACATAATAGATATATGAGTTCATTAGGCGATCGACACGACGTCGCTTTCATTGGCCTATTTTTTCGGCTGCTTTTATTGGCATCCCGTATGTGTGCCTTTCAACTTTGTTCTGGAGTTAAGAAACAAACATATAATCAGCATGGCTGCAACCACAATCCAACGAAAGTTGGTTCCTGTGGCAGCATAACATAGTCACAGGATCATCATAGCCAGGTAAAAAAGATTGTGGTTGCAGCCATGCCGTATGTGTGCCTTTCAACTTTGTGGAAATGGAAGGATGGCTGAGAGCAAGAATTGATCGCCTCAGCAACCTCCACAGGCACACACCACGGTTGATTGGGGCTGTCATCTTTTATTTCAGGTAAGTTTATGATAAGCCATTTTAATGCTTTTGTCTCTATGATTCAAAGGGTTTATTAACACCGCTTAACTGACAGTTTTTATGAATTAACTGTTTAAATTGATTATTTTCCAAAATAAGTAAATTTATACACTGTGTAATCTGATGTTGGTTTTGTTTTCAGCCCGTTGTGTACATTGTACCAACTATTTGTAGGAATTCTTACAAAATAGCCAAATGAGAACTCATATTAACGCAAGTTTTCCTTTTTGCATTTTACATATGCGTGACATGTTTATATATATATGTTTCAGATTACACGGAAACCACATGTCGAAGGAACTAAGAGGCGGGAAGCTATTGACTGCTAATGATGTCAATTTTCAGCAATTGTGTGCTTGGAATTCAATTTACTACGCCTAGAACTTGGCCAGACAGCCATACCTGCAATGTGGCTCTGTGGATGTAGTCGGACGAGTAAACAAACGGTTAATTGGGGCCGACAACTTTTATTTCAGGTAAATATATTATAAGACGTTTAAATGATGTTGTCTCTCTGATTCGAAAGGGGTGTTTAGGATTGCTTATTAACACTCTCTAAGTGATATTTTTACGAAAAAACTGTTTAAATTGATTATTTTCCAAAATAAGCAAATCCATACACTTGCGTTTTTATGGCCTAAAGATAAAAGCGTTTTATAATGCATGTAGCCTGATGTTGGTTTTGTTTTCAGCCCGTTGTGTACATTGTACCAACTATTTGTAGGAATTCTTAGAAAATAGCCAAATAAGAACTCATATTAACGCAAGTTTTCCTTTTTGCATTTTACATATGCGTGACATGTTTATATATATATGTTTCAGATTACACGGAAACCACATGTCGAAGGAACTAAGAGGCGGGAAGCTATAAACTTGGCAAGGCGTCCATACCTGCAATGTGGTTGCAGCCACGTTGTGTGTTTTGTATTAGAAAATAATGGCATA
>BQNB010044216.1:29214-45024 GCA_026074375.1 Tanacetum coccineum | reverse complement strand
GAAAACGACCCGGTTGATCATATTTGCCAGGTTTAATATACGTATTATATATTATATTATATATTTTTGAGAGTGAATTTTCCGTAAGGAATTTTCTTAATTGCTTTTAAGGTTATATTAGTATATATATATTTTATAGTATATAAAACTCTACATCAAGGGGATACTATGACAACTGTGCCTTGAGCAGGTTAGTCAAACCGTTAGTTTTGGATTGATCATCATTATGTGTCTTAATAATTATGTGGTTATGTGATCTTATGTGAGTTTGGCTACTAATCCAAGGAGCGTGATCTTCTCATTGTGATTGAGTTTATGGTGGTTATGGAAATTTCATTTTGTTCACATTTTAGTGACAATGAAAATGATAGTATAATTCTATGTGTGTACGTACTTATATGTATATGTATACGTATTTATATCTTTAAGTGTTAGTAGTTAGTAAAATTAAAAGTTTAGTTTAGAAAATATAGAAATTAGAACTTAGTTTTATTAAGTTAGTAAAATAAAATTAGAAATAAAATTTATTTATGGTCATTTAATCTAGTTTTAATTTAAAAGGTAGAATAAAGAGTTTTTATAAAAATTTCAAAATTAAGGGTTGAATATGTAATTAATAATAATTAAAAAAAGGGGAGTTTGTTCGGCCGGTTTAGAAGAGAAGAAAAAAGGAAAACAAATCATACTCTAATTAAAATTGGTAAAAGATATTTATCCTAAACCATTTTGTAAACCTTATAAATACCAAAAACCCTCCTCCCTTTGTTTTCTTGTTTTCCAACCGAAATTTTTAAGAGAAGAAAGAAAAAAAAATATTTTTTTTATCAAGATTTAAGTTGGTGATCTTGTGTATCAAGATCAAGGTTTTAGGTATGTTATCAAACCCTAATTTTTTTAATCCTCTTTAATTATTCATGTAACAATTTTAATGATGGATTAAGGTTTATGTAAGATCTGTAAAATAAGGGTTTTGATCTTTAAAAATCATTTTTGGGGTGATTAGTAGTGTTAAGTATGTGTAATTAGGGTTTTAGGGTTTGTAAATTCGGAATTAAAAAGCTGGCAGTTTTGAAAGGTCATCTTGTAAAACTCATAACTTGGTCATAAAAATAGCAATCATCGATTTTCTTGAGCCTAAAATTAAATTCAGAGAGTCTACTTTCCAACCAAATTAGCCTCATAATTTTTCAGTAAGTAGAAGTTGGTCAAAAGTGAGTTACAAGATTCGTTGTCGAATCTGATTTTTTTGCCTAGAATTTGGTGTTAAGATTTTGAGTCAAACTATATCAAAACATTTTTATAATTGATGGGCTTGCTACTATAGTTAGTTCATGATGTCTATGAGTGCTCAAAATTTTGGTAGAATTTTCCCAAGTATTTAAGAAGGTCTGATCATGTTAAACTTTTCGAAGGTCAGATTTGATCAGTTTTTGTTGTTGGAATTTTAGAGCATAGTAAAGCTTATTTAAAATTCATGGAAAAAATTTGGATAACTTCCTAACATGATGTAATGTCATATTCTAGAAGATGGTAATTTATAAAAATGATTTGGTATTTATAAAAATACGTTTAGTGACGATGAAAGTAGAGCAGAAACTATAAGATTGAAAGTTAAGGAATGAAGGTTTATAGAGTGTGAAAATGTTACGGGAAGTGTATCAAGTGATTTATAAACTTAGTATAAGTTTAGTTTCGTCCATTGTATGATTGTTACATTGGCTTGGGCATTAGCCTAACCGAGTGTAACTTGTGTTTTTGTTGTGTGCAAGATTTTGTCAAGTAGCTGAGCATCAGGTGAGTTTTATAGTCCCATTTTACTATGTTTTCTTGGGATGGAAATGATGAAAAATATGTTTTGAAATGTTTTAATTGCTGTGATTATGTGGTTTAATTTACGCATGGACTTTTATGAAGCTATTATATGTTATGTGCTGCATGTTGTATGATGTTGCATTGGTTTTCGCCCACTTTGTGGGTATGAGGTTTCACCTACTTTATGTGGGTATGTTATTGTGCGGATACGGTACCAAGAGTCTGGGATTGGGGATAGCATTCCTCTCCATGACTATTTTTGTGGTTTGGATCGGGGGACACGTTTCGTCCCAAATGGTGATTGTTGGTTGAATGCATGTTAACATGTATAATAGCCAGCTTATTTGTCCTGCCATGTTTTGTTTTTTATAATCACAGTAATTGATTTAAATCTTGTATTGGTGTCGTAAAACCTATGACTCTCACCAACCATTGTGTTGATGTTTTAAACATCATTTTCAGGTGAGCGTTATGAAGGTGTTGAAGTTAATAAAAGTGGCTAGAGAGACCATTAGGATGGCATTGGAAGTTCTCATTTGATTTTATTTCGTAATTGTTTGCATAAACTCTTGAATGTTATTAGGTTTAATAGGTTTGTGAGACATTGTCTTTGTATTGATGAGACCCTTTTTTTCATTAATACAAGATACCATTCTTTTTTTTTCGGTATTATCATGACACATCGTGTCTTTTATATTTAGTTATACATGTAGTGATTCTCTATTGTTGACACCATTGTGTTGTGATGATATCCATTATGTTACGCCTCGTGTTTCCGCCTTGACGGGGTGTGACAAGTAGTAATTCCAAACAGCATCAAGAAGCTTTTAATCCCATCAGTCCTTCCTCAAACTTGATATTTATCTTCAAAATCATCAAGTTTCTTCATTTAAAGCTTCATTAATCACCCGGAGGATGCTTCCAAACACTTTCTTGATTTCTAAGCTATTTTGTGAGAACTTTAAAAAGCTGATATGCCATTTCACTGAAATGATCACATTGAAGCTTCTTGTTTAACATATCAGTAATTGTAGCAGGTGTAAGGGAATATCTCTTTTCTACCAGCATGTGAATGTGCATATGTTGCATCCTTAAGGAATGAACTCCACAGGAGTCATATAGCTTCCAATCCAACACTCTGTAATCCTGTTGATTCTTTCAGACTCTGTCTTCAACATGTGGTTCAAACATTGTCTTTAAATATCCCTATAGAATCAAATCTAAGTCCTCCACTGGTCTTGTTGATCCATATTTAGCTTTTATCAATTTACACAGAGTTTCCAAATCTTCCCTGTCAAAGCTTTTAAGCATATGACTGAAGACTAAGTACATCTTTGAACTTTCATCAGCTCTGATTATCTGGTAATAGTTTTTCTTTCCTTCTTTATGATTCTTCCAGTCAACAATGGTTGGAGGCTTAACAGCCAAAGGAATAGCATCAATTGCTACTTTCTCTTCATCATGAACAATTTCCATGAGCTCTTTAATCTTAGCTGCTTCTTGATCATCATCTACTTCAGCTGTTTCTTGAACATCATCCACCTTTTGCTTTTTAGTGAGCTCTTGTTCCAGCTCTCTTTGAACTACCCTCCACCAAGTCTGTTTTGAAGTCAACAAATGTATTCACCCTCTTGAAAGCTCTGTCAAACATCTTCTGAATAGAATCAAAAGATTTATTCTTCAAGTCTTTGGGCTTCTTTCCTTCCATATTCTTCAGGTAAGTACACATGATTTTTCTTTGTTGAGCTTGGGTTGGTGGTTTGTTCCTCTTCTCTTCTGCTCTTTTAGCTGCAAAGTGTTTTCTTCTTTGCTCTAGGAGTTCTTTAAACAATGTGGCTTTTTGTTCAGTTGTGAACTGCTCTTGTTCTTCAGCTTGCAGTCTTTGAGCCAACTGGTAATCAACATCAACCTTAGCCTGAATATCATCCCATTCTTCAGTCAAGGCAACATTGGCTTCATCTTTCTCCCTTGCAAGTCTCTCCTCTTCATCAAACTCAGCTTGTAATTTTGAAGCAATTTCTTCATCAAGCCTGACTAGATCTTTCTTTTTCATAGACTTCACAGGTTCTTCTACCATTATTCCTTTGCCTTTGTCCTGAACTTTTGCCTGTGATGGTTGTGAAGAAATTGTTGTTGTTGTTGTAGATGTACCCAGCTCAGTAATGACAATTCCTTTCCTTGGAGTTGGAATTGTAGCAGTTGTTGTAGTTGTAGCAGCACTAACCTTTGTACTGGCAGCACTAACTGGTACACTTGGCTCTTCTACAACATTGGCTTTTACCTTGGGTTTTACACTTTTCAAAGCAGCAAGTGCTTGAGCCAAAGTAACTTCATCAACAGTCAAATTCACATCTTTAGTAGCAACTTCTTGTTCTGCTAACACCTCATCACCAGTCAAAGTATTCACATCAAACATATCAGCATCATCTTAATCATTAACCAGGGTAATGTCTTCATCAGCATCAATAGCATTTATCCTCCCCTATTTGGATGCATCCTCACCCAAACTTTCTTCATCTCCAAAGGATTCTACCCTAGCTGTAAGACCAACTTTGTATAACCTTTTAAGCCCATGAGTTCTTGACCTCTTTTTCTATTCAAGCTTCTTGACCCTCCTCTTTAAACTAGCAATCTCTTCAGCTTATGTGGTCTTTATCTTTTCTAAATCAAGAACTCTTGTTTGTAAATTGGGTATCTTATTATTCTATAATTCATTTAAGTTTCAGACTATCCTCACCACTTCGAAGTGTGTTACCTCTTGCGAGTAGTGGATCATTGGAATGTTTAGATATATTCTCAAACCTAGTTTGAGCAATTGTATCCCTATGGTTTCTTGACGCTTGGGACCACCGCTTGAAGTAGTTCCTAGGGAACTAGATTCATTAGGTGTTGCCTTGGATTGGGTCTTAGCTATGTTACCATTGTCCTGCTCTGCTTCTAAGCTAGAAGCAGTAGTGGCAGGCCTCACCAAACTGTCATACAACTCCTTATAGACAGCCTCATCTGCTACATGTTCAGTAGGACCACTAGACTGAGGTATCTGAGTGTCCTTTCTCTTTGGCTTCCTAGGTTTTTGTTTCTTTTGAGGTTGAGATGTTGATAGTTGAATAAAAGTGGGCGTGTGATGGGGATCAGTAGGATTTGCTAAACCTTCACCCATTTCTGTTTGATCTTGTACCACCATTATTTGGAATAATGGTGTTTCCCTTCTAGAAAAACCTTTCTCTACCCATCTTATATTCCCAAATATCTTCTTAGTGTGAGAGGGTGCAATATATATTCTGTTGTGAGTAGGCATCCCTTCAAGTTGTTTATCTAAAAAGACTTGTATGAACCTTGGATACATCAAAAAATTGCCCATATTATCCTAGTTCTTCACCATACTTTTAAAAATGTATTTTGAAAATTTAAACTTCTGGTTTGTAGCTAAACAGATAATTGCAGATGCCATAGTGCTACTAAACTCATTCCATGCAGTAGTCTTAGAACTTATGCATTGTAAAATAGGATGAATCAGAAATTTCCATTGTGGGGAAAAGAATGCCTTATAGAAAGTAAGCTTTTATAAAATTTTATCACACCTCATCAGTGTAAGCTGTTCAAGATGGTTGAGTATTGGTGTTTGTAAATCTAACACCTTCTGCATATTCTAGTTATATGATCTCTTCTCAGAGTCGATTAAGTTATGATTTTTGCTTCTTTCCTTCCACTAGGGCATGCAACTGTTCTTCCCCATTGTCAGTTTTGGGGGACTTTGACAGTTAGACCAGAACTGTTAATATTGCATGAATGGATTTTTGTGGGTTTGTTAGTTAGTGCATATTTCTATTTGGTGCTTGAATTTAGAAAATCCCACTTTCTATTGTAACCCTGCAAATTCTTTTGGTTTCAGACCAAATCGCGAAACCAATATTGCTGTGTTGTCTGGACCATTCCTTGTGATCCGAACAATTTATGTTTGGGTTTTGAATGATTGAATGATAAAATTGAGTTAGGGTTTGTGATTAGAGAATATATGAGTGAATGAAATCGATTAAATAAATGATTGAAACCCTTAATCGAAGTATTTATGAAAATACCCTCAACAACATTAACTTTCGCCTAGCAGTAGTAAGTTATGCCTAGCAGCATTAACTTTCACCAACAGTAGTAAGTTTATGCCTAGCAGCATTAACTTTAAGTCACAAGCATTAACTTCAATTCCATTCCAAACACTATGTCTGTTTTTAATATATTCAACTCTCTTTTTGTTTTTTAACTCACCACTTCTCTCAATTCTTTTACTCACCAAATTACTCTGTCTGTTTTTATTCCACACAGCTTTCTTTCTATTTTTATTCTCACCAATTCTCTCAATTCATTTTCTTACCAAAACTTTATGTTTATTTTCTCTAATAACCAGCTTTTCCATATCACTGAAGGTTCTAGATTCCCTCTTCATGAGAACTCTTTGGATCTTGGAAAATGGTGGATCAGCAGTCCATAATGGTAGCAAAATGTAATCTTTGACAGGTTATGTCTCCTTTCTAGCTTGACCTGCATTATCACTTGCTTTTGTACCTTTTTCTATGATTTTCGCTCCTTTGGGGTTCCCTCCAAAAGAAACATATCCTCTATCTATCTTTTCATAGTAAGTAAGATAGGACATGTTTCTAGTCATGTGCCTTAAGCATCCACTATGAATCACACATTTATCCTGTAAATCCATTTGTGGATTACCATGCATATTAGATAAGAAAATTAGTTTTTTTGGGGGACCCTAGCCTATCATGACTTGGATCCGGCCTTGTGCATCAATATAATATACTTGCTTTATGGTGATTGATGCACTGTTCTGTGTTTAGATACTTGGTCTAAATACCTTAAGTCTTGGTTTCCAAACCAACAAGCTATACGGCCTTAAGCATTTAACTTTATTTCCATGAACAGAATTAACTACTGCTTTTAGCCTAGCAGTTTAACTTTTTTACCCTAACAAGTATTAACCCTTTGATTAATATTACTGTTTCTTAAATTTTGTGTTATTATTAATGGGTCTACTTAACAGTTGAATGTGCTCGGTTTAGAATGTTTTATGACTATTATTCACTGTTGTTTTATGATTGAGCAGTATTAACTTTTCTTAGCATTTGTACGGATAATGTTGTTTTTTGAAATTTTATCTTGCAGTATTAATTGATACTGAGTCTCAGACTTCATTCGTACGGCTCTTGGATCCATAGTTCTTTGTAGCATAGAGGTGAGTCTTTTTTTATTATAAAATTTTGGATGATTCAACCCTTATGTGCCATTGTTCCAAACTGGTTTTCATCCTTTATTTTTGAATACTATTTTTGATGGTTAATTGCATTCAACTTGAAAAATGATTACAAAAGATTCTCGCACATAACTGGCTTATTAAAACATCTCAAAATTGCTTCCACTAGTCATTGAGACATCATATTGCCTCTATTTCTTGATGCCTCTTGAACTGTGAGTGGACGAAACTATAGGCAAAACACTTATATAGATCGATTTCCTTTAAAACTTGTTTAAGGGTTTTGTTATACTTGATAAATCTTACACAACTATGTAGAAACTTAGAGTGTATGTATTATAGATTATGCGGGTTTCATAATCTTTATTTAAGAAATTTTCTTTGGAAACAGTAAAACCACACATGAAAATATAATTCAACATGAATATCAAAAGCTCCAATTTTATTAGCAAATATTACGAATACTCTCAAAAGTTATAGGGTTACAAAGACCTTAGGAAGTTATATGATAATCTATAGTGTATGACTCGTTTTGTTTTGATTCTGTGTATTGGTTTTGATACATTCATCTCTCATCGCCTAGGACCTCCTTTTTATTCACCATGGAGTCCTAAATCGGCTTACCTATACTTTCCTAAAGTTAAATCTATTATCTTCTATATAAATAACTATTATACATATTTTTTACCAAAATATCTCTTACATTATGCACATAAGCAGTATTTAACTAACTCAGTTGTACTAACATTCTTCACTTATGCGCATTAACTCCTTCAGCTGCATTAACTTCTGAAATGAGTAGTAGTAACTTTTGTACTTGCAGTAGTAAACTTTTGTACTGACAGTTATTAATTCACCAGCAGTCTTATAACATTAGAATAATTTTCATTTGAAATGCTCCTAGCAGCACTAAACTTTGACCATAGCAGCTATTAACATCTATAGAACAATAGTTAATTCCAATCAGCATCAAGAAGCTTTTAATACCAACAATGATGCTGACAAAGAGATGTTTGATGTGGATGCTTTAAATGGTGAAGAGGTATTTGTTGCAAGGCAAAATGAAATGTTGTTGAAGAAATAGTTGATGCTGCTCAAGTTAGTACTACTGCAACAATTGTTACAATAACTACTAAAGAGATTACTTTGGCTCAAGCACTTGAAGCATTAAAAACTTCAAAACCCAAGGTGAAAGGGATTGTTTTTCAAGAGCCAAGTGAATCTACAACAACAAAATCTACACAAACAATTTCTTCACAACAATTACAGGATAAGGTTAAAGGAATAATGATAGAAGAACCTGTGAAGCCTATGAAGAAGAAAGTTCAAATCATGCTTGATGAAGAAGTTGCTTTAAATTTACAAGTTGAATTTGATGAAGAAGAAAGACTTGCAAGAGAGAAAGCTGAAAAAGAAAAAGAAGCTAATATTGCTTTGATTGAACAATGGGATGATATTTAAGCAAAGATTGATGTTGATTATCAATTGGCTGAAAGATTGAAAGCACAAGAACAAGAAGAGTTGTTTGTTAAAGAAAATGCTACATTATTTCAACAACTCTTAGAGAAAAGAAGAAAGCATTTTGCAGCTAAAAGAGCAGAAGAGAAAAGAAACAAACCACCAACACAAGCTCAACAAAGAAAAATCATGAGTACTTACCTGAAAAATATGGGAACGGAAATAGCTAAAGCTGAAAAGAACAAATCTTTTGATTTTCTATTCAGAAGATGTATGGACAGTGCTTTCAAGAGGGTGATACAATTTGTTGACTTCAGGAAACAGGACTTGGTGGAAGGTTCCTGTTTAAATCTGAGAGCAGGGAGGAAGATTTGGAACAAGGGGGGAAATAGGGGATAAACATGTAAAGAAGCAAAAGGTGGATGATGATAAAGAAACAGCATCGCTTTAACAGTGTATGGAAATCATTCCAGATGAAGAAGAGGTAACAATTGATGCTATACCTTTAGCTGTTAAGTCTCCAAGGATTGTTGACTGGAAGATCCACAAAGAAGGAAAGAAAAGCTATTATCAAATAATAAGAGTTGATGGAAAGTCTCAGATGTACAAGATCTTTAGTCATATGCTTAAAAGTTTTAATAAGGAAGATTTGGAAACTTTGTACAAGTTGGTAAAAGCTAAATATAAGTCAACAAGACTAGTGGAAGACTTGGATTTGGTATTATGGAATGATTTGAAAACAATGTTTGAACCACATGTAGAAGATAGAGTATGGAGGAATCAACAAGACTACAAAGTGTTGAGTTGGAAGTTATATGACTCCTGTGGAGTACACTTCATGAGGATGCAACATGTGCAAGTTTACATGCTGGTAGAAAAGAGATATCCTCTTACACCACCTACAATTACAAATATAATGAACATGAAGCTTCAGGTTGATTATTTTAGTAAAATGGCGTATCAGCTGCTTAAACTTCTCACAAAACAGCTTAAGAATCAATAAAGTGTTTGGAAGCATCCTCCTGGTGATTATGGAGCTTTTAAATGGACAAACTTGATGATTTTGGAGATAAATATCAAGTTTAGGGGAGGATTGTTAGGATTAAAAGCCTTCTTAATGCTGCTAGTATTACTGCTGCTCATATCAGAGTTAATGAGCTAAGTTGTGTTATTACTCCTCAGTATTCAAATAAATATGCTAAGTGTTTACTACTGCTAGTACCAGTTGAGTACAGCTATGTGTGTAAGTTACTACTGCTAGGGCCTTCATCTAGTGTTGCTCAGAGACTTAGAAGAAAAACTGCTAAGTAGTTACTACTGCTATGTCACACCCCCAAAATATCAGAGTATAATGGCAACCGAGGGGGCGTGTGGATTCATGATATCATTACTTCTTAGGCAATAACAGAACGACCTCTATATGAGGACGTTTTAATAAAACAAGATTCACTTGAATTAGAAAGTAATAAATTGTTTAACATTCAGCGGAAAGCTTAAAATAGACATACAAACATTGTCTTTTAATAGGACAGTGATCTTCAAAAGGAAAATGACAGCAAATGCATGAGACTTCAATTAGCATCTTCATTCATTAATACATGAGAAACATTTGCTAAAGTGTCAACTTAAAGGTTGGTGTGTTCATAGGTTTGTTCAGCAGAGATAAATGTCAGTGTTTGTGAAATCACCATGATTTCATTACTATGACAATATAAACAGATACAAAGTCATATGAATTTGGCTATTACAATTGTTAAGATCATGACACCGAAGCCGTTTACATATACCAACAATATAAAATTGGAATCCCTTGCAGGTGTATAAACCCAGGCACCCGTGATCTGCTCAAATGTAACTGTGTTTGCTTGGACTAATGGCAGTCTAAGACAAAAAGGGATGTCAATCCTGTTGATCTATCCATAACATTCGCGCTCAACAAAAGATTGATGGTTATGTAAAATCGGGCCAATAGAAACTTGGGTTATCTGGACTTAGAAACCTAATCAGTAATGAGTAATTGTACTTGTATTTACACGTTTAAAATAAGCAATGTTCTCACCCCAAAAGATGATTTAAAATAGTAGAGTAGGGGCTATGAAAACTCACCTTGTCGGATAGTCGTCTGAGATGGGTAATGGATCAAGGCACGTCAAATAATGACCCAGTTAAACACCTAAGTAATTATAACAATCTCTGAGTTTACATTCTAAAATTAATATATGTGATGAATTATGCAAATGGTCAAAAGTTATGGTCGTTATGAGTTAACGTCTTACGTTTTCTAAAGTATTAATTAAATCGTGACTCCTGTGACGACTTTACAATTATAGTATATGTGCAGTACCTGTTAATACTATTATGTGCCGTACTTATATTTATAAGTTCGTGTGATTTTTATATCTGAGAAACGTAAACTTTATTCGCAAGTCACTAAGTTAATAATTTTCGCGTTTATTTATTTACACCGAAGTCACCTATTTATCTGTGAAATTTCCAGGTTTATACATTACGGCTCGCTCAGCTCGTTTTAAGTCTCTTATCGAAAATATATTTTTAAATCCCTTGACTCTCTTAATAAATATATATATGTATAATATATTTTATATTCTTATACATTTTCACGGTTAAAACTCGAGTAGACTTAAAATATACGTTTTTATAAACCGCGTTAAATTTGTTTATAAATTTTTTGTTTGAATATCGACAAGCGACGAACCAAGGGCTCGAAAACCTTTATGTTTTTCTACTCCTTTACGTCAAAGAAAGATTGTGAGTCTTCATTTACATGCAAGTTTCTTATTAAAATAACACATGAATCATTTCTTTTATTAATTAATTCCACATGGCTACCTTCCCCTTTGTTTGCTTTTGTCTAATTTTTGTCAAGTAACAAGGGTTTTATACCCACTTGGTTTTGTGTTCTCTCTTTACAATACTACTCATTATAAATCACGTGTTCTACCTTTTTCCCTTTTTCTTTCTTTTTGGTTTCTGCCCAACAGACGCAGCATGCATATGTGACTAGTCTACATAACTATTTTACATTGTTTTCTTTCTCCTTTGGCTGTTAAATGTCACGACAACAGTGGGTATTATGCTCACTGTTTTTCTGGTTTACTCCTACCGTAGCAACAACACCCATATGTATATATGTATTATATGTCACTCGTTCACTCCTTCCTCTCCTTTTCCTTTTTCTAATGCCCAACGAAGGTGACAACAATGAGCTCGCTACTCACTATTTTCTCCCTTTATTCTTGCTGCCTAAACGACGCAACATGTATGTAACAATTTTTCTCTAAATTTTGAACATGATTACGACTTGGGTGTTTTACGACCAGGTAGCTAGCTTTCGAGACGGCAATGACTTCTCTTTTCGTATAAAGTACGCAGCCACAACAGCAAGCAATGCTTGTCATGATTTCGCTAGCTAGCATGCGGCATAAGCGAAGTTTTTTTTTTGTTTCGAAACAACACGCATGGCGTGCCCTTTCTCGCAGCGCAAAAGATGCACAACAGTGAGCAAAACCTCCTGTGGTTTGTCTTGGGTTTCATGGGTACGCTCCTGCTACACGTACATGGTTTCGTATGAGGGTTCCCTCATACTTCATGCGAAAACCCTAATGGTTTATTAACCCTTTTACGAGTCAAACATTTGGTCACGGTATGATTTTAAATTTTTGCAAGATTCCTTGTCTCATTACTAGTATTATACGTGAAAGGTGTGGTTTAACAATTAAGTTTATAGTTGTTATTTTATGTGAGGGTGGCGAAGGTTTCTTTCGCAATATGAGTTAAATGCCATGGTAATAAAAATAAAACTCACCGAGGTCCAAGCTCGATAGGTGACGAGAAGAGATGGTGGTGATGAGAGGACTCGAACTTCTCTTGCTTCACCCCTCTATAGCTCGACGTTTGCCTAGCTTGTGCCTTCAACGGAGCTTGAATTTGACTCGTATAATTTACTTATTGTTCTCAGGTTTTTAGTTGTGATGAGAATGGTTCGTGCATGGTGCTTATTTATACTACGTGTTGCTTACTGACTCATTGAAACCATGCATGTGAAATGTATAATTTACATACACTATTCATTTATGATACTATTCGTAATCATCATTCTTTTATAATACTGTGGGAGGATGACTACTATTGATTGATTTGAGTTGAGGATGCAATTGGAACAAGACGTAGCAGTTGAGTATTGTCAAAAGGTTGTAGGGCATTTCATGCAAAGTGAAATGATGAGGATAGCTCATCCATTTTGAATATCACTGACTTTTAGATAGCCTTTGAATATATATTTTTATAACTAGAATGTTAAGTCGTATCATCTATTTAGTGAGGTGTATACATTGGTCCATTTACATTTTATTTGTTGTAGTATGAATGGGTTCATAAAATAATATAGTCGTGCGACTTTGTTTCGTGCGGCGTAAAATAACATATGATTTTTATTGTTACGCGATCTCTAAAGTACCCCTTTTTGATCCGTAATTCAAAATGACGATTTATGCGCGTTATTTGACTTTCGACTAGTACAAAATATTGTATGCCACTTGAAGGACAACTTTTATTAGAAAAATAACGATACTTAGCAAATGCTTGCGATACATACTTTGCATAATGGGATAAAAGTTCTACATTTTTCTGAGGTGTCACATCCGCCCCATGTTATTGGATTTAGGTCCCGAAATCAAGAGTTGTGGTAGATCGTTGGGTTTTTGAATAGGTGAGGATAATTCTCCTTGAATTGTTCTTCGGGCGTTACACACGTGTACTCTGGGACCTCTTGTGCATCTCAAGGACTTTAATGATAGGTATACGGCTTCGTTTAAGTTGCTTGACCTCACGGTCCATAATCTCTACGGGTTCTTCAACGAAGTTGAGTTTGTCGTCGAGTTGTATTTCCTCCAGAGGAATGACGAGTGTGTCATCGGACAAACATTTCTTTAGGTTGCAAATGTGAAACACGTTGTGTACTCGACTAAGTTCTTGAGGTGAGTCCAATACGTGGTAAAGCTACTGGACCAATCCTTTCTATAATTCTGAAGGGTCCAATATAGCGAGGGTTCAACTTTCCACGCTTCCCAAATCGCATCACACCCTTCCAGGGCGCGACCTTGAGCATAACCTTATCTCCGACTTCAAATTCAAGGGGCCTACGCCTCTTGTCTGCATAGCTCTTTTGTCGATCACGTGCAGCTTGCATGCGATCTCTAATCTTGAAAATCTTTTCCGTAGTCTCGTGAATGATCTCTGGTCCGGTAAGTTGTTGCTTCTCCAACTTCAGCCCAACAAACAGGCGATTGACACTTCCTACCGGTTTAAAAGTGCTTCGAACGGTGCAACTTTAATGCTCGTGTGATAACTGTTATGCTTACGAGGAATATCCACCAAAGGTAGTGTCCTATCCGACCATTCCTGAAATAAATCACGCAAGCTTCTTAGATGGTCTGTATGTTTGAATGGTTTCTCTCACCTTGACCATCGGTTCTGAGGGTGAATAGGAAGAGTACTCAGGTTCAAACTGGGTATCTAATGCCTTCATTCAAGGATTTCCAAAACTCTCGGGTGAAATCACTATCCTCGATCGGAGATGATTGACACCGGTATTCCATGTCTTGCTACTATCTCCTTCATGTATAGCCTCGTCAATTTTTTTGTTGAATTTGTCTCCTTCATTGGCAAAAAGTAAGCAGACTTAGTAAGACGATCAATAATGACCCAAATTGAATCGTATCCTGCTGCCTTTTTGGGTAGCTTGGTGATGAAATCATAGTTATCTTCTCCCCACTTCATTCTTTGTGTATATCGGGTTGGGACAAAATAAACCAGAGGGGCTCTGATGTTTAGCTTTGACTTTGGCACAAGTTAGGCATTTGCTAACATATGTGGCGATGTCAGCTTTCATGTTTGGCCACCAATATAACATCTTCAAGTCATGGTACATTTTGTCGGCTCCTGGATGAATAGAATTCTTTGACTTATGCGATTCATGCATAATCAAAGATCTTGTGTCACCGTAACATGGTAACCAACTTCTATTATCCAAGCATAATGTTCCATCAGCGCGAGCTTCTAATTTTCTTAGCATGCCACTGATATCTTCTGCTTTAATGTTTTCGATCTTGACTGCTTCTTTCTGAGCCTCAAGGATTCGTGACGGAAGGTCCAAGCCAATGGTCATAACCAAGGCTCTTACTCGTAATGGTTCGATCCTTTCCTTTCGACTCAAAGCATCCGCTATGACATTTGCCTTCCCCAGGTGATAACGAATTTCGCAATCGTAATCGCTTAGGAGTTCTATCCATCGGCATTGCCTCATGTTGAGATCTTTTTGGTCTAGGATATGTTGTAGACTCTTGTGATCGGTGAACACTATACACTTCATGTCATACAAATAGTGTCTCCAGATCTTCAGGGCGAACACTACTGCTTCTAATTCCAGATCATGAGTGGTGTAGTTCTTCTCGTGGATCTTTAGTTGTCTGGAAGTGTATGCAATAACCTTCATTCTCTGCATCAGTACCGCACCTAACCCTTTTACGGATGCATCACAGTACACCACAAAATCTTCACTGCCTTCCGGTAGTGCTAAGATAGGTGCAGCATACAGTTTCTGTTTCAATAGTTAAAAAGCTTCTTCCTGTTCCTCACCCCAATTGAACTTCTGGTTCTTCTGAGTAAGCTCAGTCATAGGCTTAGCTATTTTGGAGAATCCTTCAACGATTCTCCTATAGTAACCTGCAAGACCTACGAACTGGCGAATCTCCGAAGGAGTAGTTGGAGATGCCTAATTCTTAACAGCTTCAATCTTAGCTGGGTCTACGTGAATACCACTGCTATCAATCACGTAACCAAGGAATTTTACCGTATTGATCCAAAATTTACACTTAGAAAACTTGGCATACAATTCTTCCTTCTTCAGCAACTCCATAATAGTTTTCAGGTGTTCTTCGTGTTCTTTCTCATTGCGGGAGTATATAAGAACGTCATCGATGAACACAATCACAAACTTATCCAAGTATGGTTTGTACATACGGTTCATGAGATCCATGAACACCGCAGGTGCGTTGGTCAAACCAAAAGGCATAACTCGGAACTCATAGTGTCCGTACCGTGTTCTGAAAGCAGTCTTGGTACCTCAGAAGACGAAGTTTGGGTAAGGAGGATGCATCCAAACAGGGGAGGAATTTGAAACAAGTGAAACAGATCTTTGAAGAAAGTGATTTTGATGATGAAGGTTTTGATGCAGATATGGATCATGCTATCAAAGATGTTAA
>BQNB010044216.1:0-18010 GCA_026074375.1 Tanacetum coccineum | reverse complement strand
CTTGGTCTTGGGATAAAACCCAGGGCGAGGCTAACGCGTATTGTCTTATCGACAGGATTGCTGAAGCTTAGATCCCACAAAGGACGGATAATATCCTTCCTAGCGGACCTTTGCATCAACAGCTATATATTTGCACTTTTATATACATGTAAAAACAACTAACATAGTAAAAATTGCTAATACAATGTTAACATGCCTGAATATACTGTATGCATTTAAAAATGGCTAATACAGTAAAAAGCTTAAGCACTTAAAGTTTATACAAAAGTGTTGTTCATAATCTAATGGGGTCACTCATATTTTCTCTAACGGCTGTTGTAACACCCTTGCCTCCATATCACGCGAGTCCATGCTATCGAAGTCATTATTTTTAGCTTCCTATAACTCCTACTAAAAAACATACAATGGCAAATCATTCAACTTGAATTGGAGATACAGTGAATAATAGAGAGAAACATTACATGAGAATAAACAAAAGTAGTTTATGAGATTATTATAAAGATATCTGGTTCACGAAATCCCAAATTCTAATAATTAGTGAATTACTGTTATGTTTTATCCAGCATTGTTAAAAAGAAACGGGTCAAATAGGTCAATGGGTCAAAAGACATCCAAGTTATACTTTTAATAACGAATAAAACGGCTTACTCATTTTATTATTGTTGGAAAAAAGTATCGCGGATCAACCCAAAATGACCCGTTTTAGCCGGTTTCAAGATCTATGTTCAGAAACCTGAAGGTCCCTGGGAACTTGTTTAGCATTTGGGGCTGACACAATCATTTTTCGAGCAGTTGGCGAGATAAAGCCTTCATCAATAGCCTTATCAATGGAAAGCACCAATGAGTTATAGTAACCCTCCACATTCAAGAGACCAACCTGCACGACATACCACAAAAATATTTCAATCATACTCAACACAAACAACTCTATACCTTTACATAGCTCATGGAGTGAAAAGTTATGGTCTCATTTAGCACAAATGTTGCACACGTTTTAATTTCAGATAAATATTCCAAATATCCGCTATATATTTAAACAAAAATTATGAATAAAGTAAATATGATAATGCAAACGGTAAGCTAAGTTTTCCTTAAAAAAGCAAACATTAAGATAAAAATATGTAAATGTTAAGTAATGACATATAAAGCATCTGGTTGCCACACATCTACCAAAAAAGCTATGTTCATAAGAACCACCCAAAATAATCAATGTTACTCGCCAAAAAGTTGATCAACAATAGCAACCTGGATCATCAGCAGCAAGCTCCATCATCAACAGCAAGCTGCATAATCATCTGCAGCAAAGGTGCATCATGATCAAAGGCAAGCTGTATCTATCAATGTTTGTCCATGTACATGTTTTCTCACATGTCTAAGCATGCCATATTTGCACCTCTATTTGTGAACAACATAGTTCCACACATGATAACATGTGTTCACTTTGTTCTCTTAACTCCCATTCTAAACATGCATATAGTAATGTTTACTTATCATCTTCCTCATGTACTTTTGGACCAACAAAGGCAAATCTCGGGCCTTGGAACCTACTCAACAATCCACATTCAATGATTTTTTGATGTTAACACCATAGTTAGATCTCACGCATAGTTAGATCTCAGGATGAACATGGTTTTAAAAATCGATAGACGATACTCGAGCAGTCGACTACTCAGATTGAAAATTTATACATAATAATTTCAAAATTATATGTAGGACAGTACGACATAAACATTATACTCCAAACACTTCAAAGTTCATCGATTGTGTAACCGATTTCTGAAAGAAAACCAACTAAACAATTTCTTAAACAATAGCATGAAAATACATTGGATCAAATATTGGATGAAATTAAACAAATTTTCTGGTTAGAATCGTTGTTGTGGGAAAAAGGACGGCCAAATAAAAATAATTCCTAATTTTAATTGAAAAAAAGAAAACGCCAGGCACGTTGGCCCTTAGTAATCCGAGTTTTGACTGATTGTTGACCAGGCCGAGTAATTTGGTTGATTAGCCTACACGCGCTCGGCATATGGCTGACTGGCTGAGTATGCCAAGTGATCCAATTTTTACAAAACAGATGACAAAGAACAATCTATCTCTATTGTCAACATGATTGGTTGTCAACAACATGAGTCGTGTCACATAGTTATACATAATATTTTTCTTCTCCAGGACCTTTAAAAATACACACGCGAGTATACACTATTAGGAGTAGAAGATGGCATTTCTATAAAGAGCTGAGAGTTAGTAATTCCAAAGTAACATCCTCGTATTTTCGGCTGATGGCTTTATTTGGTTTGTCAGCAGCTTTATGTTGCATAAGCTCACTATTCGTGGCTTATTCTGGAACTTTTGGACTTATATAAGCTAAAACGAACACCCCTTAAGAGTTAAGAGTTAATCACGAATCGGTCGTGTACCAATGTCTACATCCTTACTACTGCATTTATATTCTATAATTTCCTTGAAAATGATTAAGGGAAAGTCAAAGGCGACCTAACCGGTATTCCTAACATATAAAGTGACCCACTTAAAACTCTCTATCAATCTATAAATATGAAACCCTAACCCTAATCCTAATAAAAAAAGGAAATGAAATGGGGCAACTTACGGTGTTTTGTCAGCCTTCACCGGCAGCGGCGAGGGGAGCTGGAACAGATCGGTGACACCGGAAGTTGTTGTCGATTTGGATGCCCTCGGGAGGATGGGCAAACTCCCAATGGCAGCAGTTGGCTATGCATTAACCTTTCTTTCTCTTTATTAGGCGGGTTATATAAACATCAGATTCATTTGCATTTACCTTTCGGAACACGTTTCGTACCTGAAAGGAGGAAAAACATCATTGGAATCATATTTGTGGTAACGTTCTAACCACTTAGTAATTCACATGCTGGTATAAAGAAGCAAGAGTAATTTACGGGAAGAATAACATACACATAGGACACCTTCACAATTAGGATATCTTTTCTTTGTAGCAGATTGCCAATAACAAAAAGAACGTTGGTTACCAAAATAAGCAATTGAAGAGTGCTTATTCGTAAAAATGTTCAAAGTTATTATCTAAATGCAGAAGCATAAGGAATCTTAAAAACTCTTTAAGTATCAATTTAGGGTATAAATAAAAAGAAAACCTGGTAAGCGACACATATTAATCGAGGGTCCTCAGACAGTTCAGCTTGTGGGTAGACTTCTTGGGAAATGGTTTTAACGCCCGCTAATTTTCTATAATCATCAACGACTCCTTGCATAGAGTCCACCTGTATCAGACATGAAACGATAAGCACTATTTAATCACCAAATGGATTTAGAAAAAAAACACACCACTCTCAAAACAAATGTCGATACGATAATAAGTGCTTTCATTCTTACACCCACTGATGCAATCAGGAAAAAGAGTCCAACAGGGCGAGGCGCTGAACTGCCACCTTGATCTTCACCAAAAGCCAAAGCAACCATTTTCCTCTTCTCTTGTTGCAAAAACCACAACCACAATTAAAACAGATCATGTGTTACCAAATTATACCTTTCCTGCAAACACAGGGTATAATTTTGACTTTAGAGTCAAAGTCAATTTGACTGGACAATTAGTTTATATGTGAGCAAATATGATCCTCTTAACACATCAAAAGGCAAAGAATATATTGTTAAGCTGTGAGAACCTCATATGCTTGACCCGAAAATTTTCCCCTTTGACCACAAAATTTAAGATGCTGCTGACTTTACAGGAATGGAGGGACTGAATGGTATGCACTGATTTGGCGAAGGATATACGCTAAGACCTGTATTCGTACTGGTATTAAATATTGATTTTACCACACGGTATGCACATACTCAACCAGCAAACCATCTTAAACATCACACATTTGTGCATATGGGAAGAACAAATGTCTATATTTTTTCTCAACGCATAGAAACTATGGCTTGGCATTGTGTCAAGCTATTGCTAATTAGGATTGTTTTTTTGAAATTGATTAGGCATTTTGAGATAATCAGATAATCAGTTTGTGGCTATGGCTACATATAAAGATTAACACAGATTATAAACATCACTATTTTTTAAGGCTCAAGCATCACTATATATTTGCCTGCATTTGCTTTCAAACCAGCAGCCGTAACATATTAAACCTAGACTCAAACGGGTTTGCACAGTTTACATAGAAAAGCGATAATATGTACATTGATGTTAGTGTAACAAACTCGTTGACCCGACATACTTATTCAATAATTTTAGAAGTGATCAAGTAGATCCCTGAGATGATAAAAGTTGTGTTTATGCTAACTTTGTCACATAAAGAAGATAACTCATATAAACCAATGCAGACCCGTTTGGGTCTAAATTGACAGGTCTACTATTATGGTAGCAGTTGATCAGTTTCAATTCTATAGTTAAAACACATTAGCAAAAATTTTCACGTCTCTTTTTATAAACATTCTAAAATTTAATTCTAGAAAATATTACAATAATAATGAAATGATGAAATAGATTACCATAAGTTACCCATTTTGAATCATAAAGGCTGCTCAAAAGTATACACTAAAGACACGTTACATTGGAAAACTTTGTTACCCTATACTAAATCTCTATAAAAGGGTAAGTTTCCATTTTAAATGTTACCTGTTAGAGCCTCCTTGAGCAACTAATTTGGTTATGTAAGCTCCGGTGTGAACCATCGGTCCTTTGTTCCCTACTACAAATCCATACAAACCTACCTTTCGACTATAAGCTGCATTGCTAAATTACAACTACAAAAACCTTAAGAAACTTAAACAAAAATACATATAAACCTAACTATGATAAAAAAAATGGTCTCGATTATTAAGGCCATAATAATCAAACCAAAATCAATGAGTCTTTTTCGTATGACGCGACTGGATTTCACATCTACACTTGTTTCATATTGAGAATGTCTTTTAATAAAACAATACTCATGGTATATGCGAAAAACGAACCCTCATAAATTTTGGCTACAATGTGGTATAACCCCCATAAAAACAATACTCATGGTATAAGCCAAAAACCAAGTAAGTCATAAGTCGCTATATATGCTGAAACAAACACCCCCAATTACTATTTATAAATCACGTACATTCTTCAAAGTTGAAAATATGATATAGGGCAATACAAACCTGATAACATTGTTGTTCTAGTTGAAGGGCTGGTAGAAACACTTATAATCCCATGTGCCACACTATGTACCCTGCATTGCACCAATCATTAACATTTTTTCTATAAAAAGCAGCAATCTTTAACCTTTTTCCATAATTATAGAACTAAAACAAACACACCCATATCATAAAAACCAAAATCAATACATATTATGAGATAAAAAAACCCAAAAAACAATATAAAAATATTATTACCTTTATTAAGCAGGTTGTTCAAAGAAATGTGTAGAAGCACAAAAGATTGAAGGGCCTGCGACATGCAACGCAAAATTAAACATAATTTAGCCGAAACCCACCAAATCCCAACTTAATTAAACCGAGATAAGTGTATAATTTAGCTAGAGGTAGCAAAATGGGCGGGTCGGGCGGGTTCGGGCAACGGGCCAAACGGGCAACGGGCTAAACGGGCGCGGGCCAAACGGGTGATTTTTAAAACATGGGTCAAACGGGCGCGGGCCAAACGGGCACGGGCCAAACGGTCTCGGGTCAAACGGGCAAAGAGTCCAAATTTTTTCTACGTTTAAGAACGTTTTCACACTTTTTCTACGCTTTCTACGTTCTTGTACGTTTTTAAGCGTTTTCGTACGGTTTCACACACCTTTGCACGTTTTCGCGCGTTTTTCTATGTTTTCGCTCGCTTTCGCACGTTTTCACTCATATTCGTATGTTTTCTTACGTTTTCGTCTGTTTTTTATGTTTTCGTCCGTTTTTTTACGTTTTCGTCCGTTTTTTTACGTTTTCGTCCGTTTTTTACGTTTTCATCATTTTTTACGTTTCGTCCGTTTTTTTACGTTTTCGTCCATTTTTTATGTTTTCGTCCTGGTTTTTACGTTTTCATCCGTTTATTTACGTTCTCGTTTCCTTTTTTTTATCTTTTTGTCCGTTTTTTACGTTTCGTCCGTTTTTTTACGTTTCCGTCTGTTTTTTTACGTTTTCGTCCGTTTTTTACGTATTCGTCCGTTAATTTACGTTTTCATCTGTTTATTTACATTCTCGCCTGTTTTTTTATGTTTTGTCCCTTTTTTACGTTTTCGCTTGTTTTTTACGTTTTCGTCCGTTAATTTACGTTTTCATATGTTTATTTACATTCTCGCCTGTTTTTTACGTTTTTGTCCGTTTTTTATGTTTTCGTCCCGGTTTTTACGTTTTCGTCCGTTTTGTTTTACGTTTTCGTTTGTTTTTTTAAGTTTTCATCTGTTTACTTACGTTCTCGCCTGTTTATTTTACGTTTTCATTCGTTTTTTACGTTTCGTCCGTTTTTTACGTTTTCGTCCGTTTTTTAAGTTTCGTCCGTTTTTTACGTTTTCGTTCATTTTTTACGTTTTCGGCCGTTATTTTACGTTTTCATCTGTTTATTTACATTCTCGCCTGTTTTTTTACGTTTTTGTCCCCTTTTTTTACGTTTTCGTTCGTTTTTTACGTTTTCGTCTGTTTGTTTACGTTTTCGTCCGTTTTTTTACGTTTTCGTACGTTAATTATGTTTTCGTCCATTTTTTACATTTTTGTCCGTTTTCGCCCAATTTTGTACGTTTTCGTTCAAAAAAACGTACGAAAACGTAAACTAACGGATGAAAAGGTAAACAAACGGACGAATACGTAAAAAACGAACGAAAACATAAACAAACGGACGAAAACGTAAACAAACGGACGAAAACATAAAAAACGGACGTAAACGTAAAAAATGGACGAAAACGTAAAAAACGAACGTAAACATCAAAAAACGGACGTAAACGTAAAAACATGGGAAAACGTAAAGAAACGAATGAAAACGTAAAATAACATCCGAAAACGTAAAAAAACGAACGAAAACGTTAAAAAACGAACGAAAACGTAAATAAACGGACGTAACCGAAAAAAACAGGCGAAAACGTAAAAAATGAACGAAAACGTACAAAAAACGAAAACGTACAAAAACAAACACAAATGAATAAAAACGAAAAAAACGAACAAAAAGGATAAAAAAGAAAAGAACGTGTGAAATAATAATAAGTTTAAATTAGTAGAATCGAGAAAAGAAAATTCATCTGCCTGGTTTATGTGTGTGTTTTTAAGAGGGAAGATGTAGAGAGAACACGTACCTCTCCACGTGTATACTGCAATAATGAAACGGAGCAGTGGGCTGAGGCCGGGTTTTTAATAAAAAATTCCAAACACGCCCGGATGGGTTGGGGCGGGTGAAGGTTTGTGAGAGGGATGAGTCAAACGGGTGTATGATAAGATCCGATTTTAACCCGAGGTTTATTTTTTAATAGTATTTTTATGAATAAAATATTCTAAAAATCCCTATGATTGTATATATTGATAAATTCCTCTAAATTTTAAATACAAAATCATTATCATTAATGTGTCACCTATCCTCACCACCTACAAAATAATGTGATATTTGATTTTGCCGCTTTACCTTTTCCTAACGGCACCTACATTTTCAAAAGAAACTTAACAATATAAAATATTCATAAATTTAAAAGCAAAGCATTTCAACATTACCAAAATCAACCAACATATTGAATGAAAAAACATAACAAACTAAATTAAATTTTATCGTGGTGAGTGGTTTGAGTATGGTTTCTGTTTGTTGAAAGCTAATTGAGTCAATGTTATGGTTTCATATTCGGAAAGGGTTTTGGTCATGGTTTGAATTTGTTATAGAGTGAATTGGGTCGTGGTTAAGTTTTAAGGTTCATATCGTGATTGGGATTCTCTTTTAAGTGATTTGGGTATGGAGATTTGGGCGTGGGCGTGTGAAATTAGATACCTTTTTTTTATTTGATGCTTTATCTTTTGGCTTTATTTTAGTTTTGATTTATCTAGAGTTTTTTCTAGAGACTTTGAAAAGAGATTGAAGAATTTTGTCTTTTGATATGGTTAATGGGTGATTGTAATAGGGAAGATGATAAATAATGAGGATGATGGGTGGCAGTCGATATGGGCTTACTCAAGTTTGTAAAGGTGTTGCTCATCATCACATCATGTATTTCTTCATCTTCTTAAATATACTACTTCTTCACCGCTAAGTCGTTGGATCTGAGTGAGATGTGATGCGTGTGTGTGGTTTTGATTTAGAGTTTGAGGGTGGTGACATAGATTTGGGATGCGGGTGGTGTAGATGCAATAATCTGCACATGATAGAAACTAGATTTATGATCTCGGGAGGTCGGGGAAGCTCAAAATATGAATAAGCCATTTTAGAGAGAGAAATTATCTTATTTTCAAAGGTTTTATTAGAATGAATGGAAAATATAAAATGGACCTTCACCCCTTTAATGTTGATTAGAGGGGTATTTATAGTCCAACACAAGGCATCTTTATGATAATTACATTTCTAGCCCTTGTGTTTTAGAGTACTAATAATCTAGTGTAATTCCCATAATGACACCACATTTTTATTCTTAACAATCTTCCTCCAATGTGGTGGCATACGGGATTACTTACAATGTATCCTACAAGTACAAATATAAGTAAAAGCATTCCAAAGTCAACTTGTACTCCAGCTTTCATTGTCTTCAACATGTACTCTAGCTTGGATCATTTCTTCACTTGTAGTAAATACAATGTAATCTGTATAAACTGAGTTAACTTCCCCCTCCCCCAGTTCATACCATATGTCTTCAAGCAATTCATCTACTTCTTTTTGTTGAATTTTCTGAATCAGCTTCCCCCAAACAAATAATCATTTAAAGCAAATCTGAAACTTTGATGTAGTTGACATATCTTCTAACTATAGTAGTTTAAGCACGTAGCGGAATTTGTAAAAGATGAAGTAAACCACACTTAGCATCAAATTTGACTTCTTCATTGCAAATAAGCATCAAATCCGTTCAGGGGAACATGTAAGAAATCAGCAAGATCTTCTCAAGTATACACATAATTCACATAAAACATCCCGTAGAAGTTGAAACTATAACACCCAAGTTAATTAAGTCCTAGATGTTGTATACACCAAAGTCAACTAAGTCCTGGATATACACATTTCTTCCCCTTGATTGTTACAATCTATCAGAATATCCAACCAAAAGAGAAAATGTCCAAAGAGATATGAAGATGCATAAGACAAGGACACATCTCTTCCCCCTGATTATATTCGATATCATCAACATAATCATAACTTGTGTATGCCCGAATACTCGATAATATAATCATGTATGAAGTATCATAAATCCGGTTGCGCTTAAAATTATCATGTGAGAATCAACCGTCGATAAAAAAACCTCTATTCTTTTCCCCTCTGACTAATTCATTTCCATCCTCTTATCAGTTCTGTTGGCTATCTATAATGACTACTGATGAAGAAAACCCAATATTACAAACTTGAGAGTGAAGTAGAATAACCCAAACTTGTGACTTATGTCTTGTATTATCCATGATGAAGAACGATGTAGAGAACTCACGCTGCACCTTGCCGAATCTCTAACTACTCTTATACTTTTCAACCAACCAACCAACAAGTATGAATAGTACGTCACCTCTTGACTAATTCCACAACCGAATGTGGTGATAGCTTACCCTATGAGTCATTAAGAACCAACTTCTGTATTTATAAATTTCACATAAATAACTAGATTAGCCAAGTCGTCATCAAAACCGGTTATAAGATCAAACAAGTTATCTTAGAAAGTCTTCATCCAGCCAAACCCGACTTTTAAGATAAAAATAAGTACACACATCCGTGAAATTCCACTTTAACCTCCAATAAATGATAATGAATCATCCCTGTAGTCATTTCTTGCGGTTAAATTCTAAAACTAGCCTTTCGAACGGTTTTGTGAATCTTTAATAAGGATCTTTTAAGCAATACGTGATGTTTGTAACATTTTGTCTAAATAATATCCAAAAAATCAACTCAACCAACAAACATTATATCATATTCGCATAAGCCCATGACAACTAACCGATATCAGATATTCAACAGCCCAAAACGAAATTAGTATCATTTTCCAATCCAAAGTTTCGGTTAAGACTTCCTAAATGTAGCCCATTCTGAAATCGGGTTCCAGCCTTTTTAATATATACCTAAACCTTAGTTTTTTAGGATATATAATACTATTTTGGTAAAGGATTTCCTCGGTAAATTTTATTACTCCAAAAAACAGTTAAGTACAAAGGATGAGGGTGAGTCCCACATCTTCGCTCGTTACAGAGGCAAAACTACTTCCGTAAAAGGATGGTACACAAAGTGACTAGACTACAAAAGAAATAAGAAAACTATTTCTTCTTACGACCTCGAACTGTGATTTCAAAATAATTGCATATATCATGAATCTTGTCAAGAATATCTTGGTATTCATACATATCATCGTCGTATGGGTCAAAATCATAGTCACCATTCATATATGATTCCTTCCATTGTTCCAACAAACTATTATTACCATAACTATCCTTCTTTGAAGCCATAAAATTTGCCATATCATTATCAGTTGATGCAACTTCATCCTTACTATCATGATCACCCAAATAATCAACCTTTTTCAAAGGTTTACCTTTATCGTCCACAAGAGTAACCTTCCCCTCAATAATAAGTCTCTCCATTTTATCAATTTTTTCAACCATATGGGTATTACTAGTACTACTAGATTTTGCATTCCCCGACAAGAATCCACTAGTATTGGCCTTTTTACTAGTAAGATTTGGAGACCCACCATTTGTACCCAAATCAACATCATTTTCAACCGAATTTAGCACATCAAATGGGTTTGAATTACTAACCTCTACCGCATCTTTCTTCTTATTACAATTAGTATTGACATTGTTTTTTCTAGAAACCTGTCTAAACACTTGTTTGACTGGTTTAAATCCCACTTTAGGACCAACCAGAACACCTCTAGGAGTTTGACTAGGCTTTTTCATGTTCTTCCCCACATCTGAATCTATATTATTAGGACATTCAGCCAGAACATGCCCGAAAACCTTACAACATGCACATCTAGGAGGTTTCCATTCATACTCAACACGAACATTACACGTATAGAACCCCCCAGTAAGTTTAGGCATAGCCACCACAATAGTATCTTTTAACTCCACATCAGCCCGAACCTCAATCATTGCTCTAGCATAGCTTGACCCACCCCATGATTGGATGCACATGTTAGATGTATAAGAGTCAAGCATTAAAACAGTACCAAGCTTAGTAGCAATGACACTTAAACCATCCTTACTAAATACAGTCACAGGGACACCATGAAGTTTAACCCACATCAAAACATTACCCACATCTTCTTTTAATAAATTCACATCCGGATTCTACTTTTTTAGAATAAGTGGATTATTACAAATAAAACATGGACTATGTTCAAGAATTGCATCCAAACCATCCATAGAGCTAAACTGGAAGGGGAATATCCCGGTAGACGAGTTAAGCATTGATTTTGCCAGTTCATATTTACCCTAAGTGTTCCTAACATAGTTAGCAATAGCGGGGTAAGCCACACGCTTTCCCAACAAGAATCCATATACCGTATTAGCAAACCGTTCACTAATAGCTCTAATAGACTCCATCGAAACAACCACATCAACCCTGTTTCCCCCCGGAGTAAATAAAGTGCGAAAATTCATAGCCTTCCTACTTGGTCCAGCAGTAAATAAATTAGCATAAGAAGCATCTGGTTTCGGGTTAACAGTAGGGCTAGTCGGTGTCTACCCCACACTCACATCCTTATTATTCACGGTAGCATCCACAGGCTCGTCCACAGCAAGCTAGGATACCACGACCGTATCCTTTTCTGTAATGTTAGCTGATCTTTGTTGTTTTTCCTTTACACCTCTCCCTTCCCCACCCCCTTTTGACTCAAAAAACCACGCTCCTTACCTAATACATACAAACCCTAACAATATACCAGTAGCAGATAACCACTTATAACCACGAATCACATTCAAACAATCGACAAACCACATGAATGATAAGCAATCAGATTCATAAACCCTAGATAGATTCGAACCTGGGAGACCAACTCGAAGCAAAAAATCCAAGATCGACTTTGGTTTATGTAAGGTTAGAAAGACGTTACCCAAATCAAACGATCCAGAGAAGCCTAACTTAAAAGTGAACGCATCAACCAAGATCGTCTATACTTTAGTAACAAGAGCCCTAGTATCAGCTAGGGCTAAGATTTATAAGCACCAAAAACTAACCAACCTCTATGAATTGAACGACATGAAAAATAGATAAAAATAGTCGGATCAATCAGCCGACTAAAAACCCTAACAAGAAAACTAAATCTAGGAATAAACGGCTTAATATCATGATAAAAATAATGTTAGAACAAGAGTAATACAAGATTAAACTATTTAAACACAATCTTTATTAGGAATTGAAGGCAAAAATTCAAGAAAT
Source organism: Tanacetum coccineum (assembly GCA_026074375.1). Lineage (NCBI taxonomy): Eukaryota > Viridiplantae > Streptophyta > Magnoliopsida > Asterales > Asteraceae > Tanacetum > Tanacetum coccineum. Next base: position 5,517 of record BQNB010044216.1, on the reverse strand, counting down.
TAATTTGAAAAATTTTAAGGTTTAGTCGCCACAAAGAGAGAGAATCAACTTTAGGGGTGCTGCCTCATCTTGATACATTATCAGCCTCACAACCCTATCATTTTCAAAGACATAAATGCAACACCTATCTAACTTTTACATATGAATCACACTACAACATATTGTTCTATAATCCAAAACTCAAAATCATAAATCATCTTATCCCCCTTAATTTTTACTACAACACAAACAATACTCAAAGAAGATAAAGATCTCAGCCACCGTATGTAAATACCCATGAACACGACACCACGAACCCATGCAGATGTGGCTTCAAGATTCCTGTGGGGATCTCGGGTAGGTTTAATCTTGTTTTTTGTTTCTTGGTTTAACCGAAAGAAACGTAGAATAAAACAAGTTTGTTTTAGATATATCGTTCCACTTTTAGATATTAAAAAGAGTTATGCTCAACATAGATCGATGATGGGTTATGTTCACACGCTCAAGATCTTGAAAAATCTTTACTTTTGTTGAACAATCGGAGATCTTGTTCATTTTTCTTATTCGGAGTTATTGTGAGAGTTGGAAGTAGCGGTGAGTATTATGGATAGTGTTGGAGGATGGGAGAAAGGATTGTGTCGGATTTGTTGTTGAATGTTGACAGTGATGTTGTAGTTTTGGGTGCTGTTATTGTTGTGTTCATTTCTTTTCCATTTTTGGTCTAGATCTGGTCCAACTTGGCCATAACTAAGTTTATTTCTTAAGCAGTGAAGATAGCATAGATTTGACGTCAAGTTTGCGGTTTTGGATTTGGTCAATCGAGTTTGACCATCAAAAATAGACCATCGAAAATGGACCATCGAAAATTGACCATCTTCTTCCTTTACATTCTTCATTTTTGGTTGTTTCTTTTGTTAACTGAGGTAAAGATCTGGTTGAGTCTTTGTAACAGTTAAGTGTTAGTGGTTATCAATTACCAACTGAGTCTTGACCACCAAAAATGACCATCGGAATTGACCACCGAATTTGACCTTTGACCACTGAATTTACCGAAAATGCAAGTTTAAGCACAATAAGTGGTTTAGCACAAAAATAAGCATTTTCCTTCGACTAACATACGATAAAACCATAAGTAGTCAATATCGGTTGCATAAAACACAACCGAAATTAGCACAAATAAGCACCAAATAAGCAGATTTAGCCTTTAGCACAACATAAGCTAAAAATAAGCAACATATGGAATGAATAAGCTGAATAACTTAATAACCAAATCTGATCCGAATAAGCTAAAAATAAGCTGTTGAATAAGCTAAATAGACTGAATCAGAACCGAATAAGCTGAATAAGCTGAACCAAATAAGCTGAAAACATCACAAATCACCGTTGTAACTCTGATACCACTTGATATAAACTAGATTCACGATCTCGGGAGGTCGGGGAAGCTCAATGTATGAATAAGCTATTTTATAGAGAGAAATTATTTATTTTTTGAAGGTTTTATTAAAATGAATAAAATAAATGGAAAATACAAAATAAAGCTTCCCCCTCCCCCTAATGTTGATTAGAGGGGTATTTATAGTCCTAACACAAGGCATCTTTATGATAATTACATTTCTAGCCCTTGTGTTTTAGACTACTAATAATCTAGTGTAATTCCAATAATGACATCACTTTTTTATTCCTAACAACACCCGTGATGATGAGGAGAAGTTTAGGTCTTCAAGGATGTTCGGATCGACTGTTAGCCTTTAAATACGTCGACTTATACGGAATTACACTAGATAATGTACGGCGTGAAACGTAGGGACTAATAATGACTAGTTAGGATAGTTATGTGTCACATGGCCTATAAATACCTCTCCTATACTTCCATAGGAGGGTAAGGACTTCATTTGTAACAAAAGATGTTTTCCTCCTCCTTCTCTCTAGAAAACACACTCTCTTCCTATCTCTATCTCTCTCTAATCTAATATGGAAAGCTTTCATTTTTATCCTCGAATCACATGCAACTTAATGAGAGACTCTAAAATGAAAACTATTGTTTACGCGGAATATAAACAATAGTGTTAAAGAATTACTTAAAGAATGAGCCTCTATGGATCATTTCTATTATAATAAAAGTGTTTTTTGATCAATTCAACTCTCGCCTTTCATCCAAGGCCGTAGGTTTCTTAAATACCCATGAAACCCTAACTACTTGTTTCCTTAAGACTCGCTAAAAGCTAAAGTGATAAGTGTTATCACTTCCTAGGATATCTCATGCATATCCCTATCACTAACTAACTATACTATCAACTCGTAGTAAGCATAATACTACCAGGACTAATATTGTTCTACCAGCAGGAATAACTTTTGTCCTGCCAGTACTAACTATAACATTATCCTTACCAGTAGGAACTACATACCTACCAGCAGGAACTTTTACTCTACCAGTAGGAACTACATACCTACTAGTAGTAACTATCTATTACAAAATTCCTAACAATCCTCCCCTAAACTTGAATTTGACACAGTTAACTTCAAGTTTCTAGATAGATCTTTCGTTGAAAACACCAGAGGATGGAACAGCAATCATCTTGAAACCGACTCCAAAAGCAACCTTCATAAACTTTGAATCAGCAACAAGAAAATCAGCATCTAATCGTGGACTGCAACAAGACCACCACAGCTACATGAATGGGTTTGATGAGCCTTTACCAAGTAGCCATTCACTCTTGGGCTAGTCAGTCCATTGGCACCCAGAAAGGGTCAAATCCATGGAGGACTGAGACCATTTTCAACTCTTTAGTACATGAAACATTGGCGAGTTGAGATCCCTAATGATTTTTGGCAAACCATCACAGCCATCAACGGATTTGATTTAGTCTTTACCAAGAGCCGTACCCTCTTGGACTAGCCACTTTTCATTCCAAGAATATGGCAAGTGAAAACCATCCAGTTTTGGGTAACCTGGCAACCATCAACGGATTTTATAAGCCTTTACCACATAGCCGTTTGCTTGTGGGCTAGACAATCCTTGGGACCCAGAAAGGGTTACTCCCATGGTGGATTGCAAACCATCTCAACTCATTGGTACTTGAAACATCAGTCAGTTGAGGGACTCTATGATTTTAAGCAAATCATTAAAGCTATATCAATTCATTCTGGTCATAGACCTGGGAATTGAAACCATACCTCAATTGATTCTAGCCTGATGGCCTGGTAATTGAGAACCAAAAGTCAATTAATTCTAGCCATAAAGGCCTGGCAATTTAGAGCCATAGAGTGTTGCACAAAAAAAATATTTTCCGTTAAAGATTGTGCCATAAAACCAGTTTATCAAATTAGATCACTGAAATACAAATATGAGCCTGAAAACCAAGTTGCTCATCTGCAGTTAAAAAAAACCAAGTGATCCAGTCCCAAAAGAGTATACCAAAAACCAAGATTTTCCAAGAGGCAAAAACCATTTACAACAAGCTTCACAAAATATAGAAGAAAACAGCAAAAAAATAAGAAGAGATATATAACAAACTTAACAGTACCAGTCATGAACCTTAGGACGCCTGGAATCAGAAATTTGTTTCTTGAGAAAGGCAATCAACTGAACCGCAGTGGTAAGTTCATTACCCACTGTTCCGTAAATCTCCAGCTGATGATCGAGCATCCTTTCGATAAGGTTAATAGAGAAGGGATACTTCTTGTCCACAAACATATGTATAACCAATCCACAAACTGTTTCCAACACATGAACACCAAAAAAAGAATATAGCTTCCAGGATTGAATACTCCATGTGTGTTGGTTCTTCTAAAAATCACTACCATCATTTACTTTAGGTGAATCCATCAGAATCTGAAGATCTCTCGAAAGAACAAGACCAACTCCCTCCGCTTTCTTATCTTGATAAAATGTCATCACACGGCCATAAATCGTCATTAAGTCCACTCTAGTGACCAAATGAAGGATTTCCCTAAGACTTGTGAAGTACTTGCGAGAGTTGTCGAGTTTGTAGATGGCATTGATCGATCCTAACCTCGTAGGCAATAACTCCCAATCAATAACAACATATAAATGAACAGGTGTATCACAATCAGAAGCAGAATCCTCATCAGAAGCATACTTAATGCACAATTTATGTTCAGCGTCAGGGTCTCCCTCTTCAATTGGAATGGTAGAGTGAGAAGTATGAACACCTTTTCTGCCTAAGCGCTTCTTCTTGGTACCAATCTTCTTGAGTGAGGAGGCAGTTGGGTGTACCTTAGAAGCAATGTTAGAAGGAACTTCAACATCCTCTACTATAGCTTCCTAAGAAGGAACTTCAGCTTGAACTTATGTAATAGTCTGAGAATGAGAAGGAGCATCAATTTTCTCTCTTGAAACATCTTGAGAAGGAGCTTCAACTTCTACTTCCTGTGAAACACCGTGAGAAGGAACTTCAACTTCTACTTCCTGTGAAACACCGTGAGAAGGAGCTTCAACATCTACTTCAACATCACCAGTCTTGTGTTTCTTTGAAGAAGTAGTAGACATAGGACTACCATCACTTTTCAGACCCCTTGTGAATGCAACAGCTCTTTGAATCTTATCAAACTCTTCTTGAAGCTGTTCAGGAGAGAGTTTTCGAACTTGAGCCATAGTGCAACCAGTAGAGTATACAACAGGGCCTTGTTCTTCACATAAGTTCTGATATATTGCCTGAGCTGAGCTGGTGTCATAGGCCGATCCCTCCGTTCTTTAGCCTGTTGCACAACAAGTTCTTTTCTTCGAGAGGTGACCAAATCAACCATCTTGGCTGCAAAATCATTATCAGTAAAATCTACCTCAAAAATTATGGAAGATAAGTCTGGATTTGCTTGAAGATGAGCCAAAATTATGTCCCAAGCAGCATCGGAGTAGTTTGCAGCAGATGCAAGAACAACCTGCTATCTCTTTCTTTGGTCGTCAGTCATCTCAAAGTCTTGAGCCATCTGCCTAGCTAAGTTAGCATCCTTCAGAAGAGATTCAGCTCTTTGCTTTTCTAAATCTGCTAGTTCTTGAGCTTGTAATCTCTGAGCAGTCTCCCAACCTAGTCTTTCTTCTTCCAATTGCTTGAAAGTATTATCTTGAGTTGGAGTAGGTTCTTCAACAGCAACACCTTTTCCCTTTCTGGCATCTCTGACAGGTGATGAAGGAGTAGCAGTTGTAGTACCACTCCTAGCAGTAATTGGTGCAGTAGCAGGAATAGAACTACTGGTAGGAACAGTTGTGCTACCAGGAGAAACGGTTGAAGGACCAGTAGGATCAACACCAGACGGAACATCAGTTGGAACAGCAGTAGTAGGAACATCACTAGTAGGATCATAGGAACACACAGCAGGATTACGAGAAGCACCACCAGGAGATATAGTAGAATCAACAGTCACAGCTGCATTAGCCAATGCAATTAGAGCATCCAAATCCACAACTGGCTCTCCTCTGTCTTCTTGGTCTAAATCACTCAACACCACCTTCCTTTTCTTAGTCTTAAGTTTGACCTCCAATGCTTTGACTTTTTTGACCAATTTTGGTACTACATCCTT